>JAOYSI010020461.1:3994-21172 GCA_025775065.1 Hiodon alosoides | reverse complement strand
GTCAGCTTGGCAACGCCTCAACTCTCCAACGCTTGGTTATAGCACTATCATCCACAAAATAGGGCCCAAATCTACCGGTTTAGGCTGTTTCTTGGCTCCTAGAGGATAAACCAGAAACCCCAGAGCCGAAATTATTCCTGACCCCTGAGGCAGTCACCAGAACTCCTGGAACAGGAGTTACAAACACACTTCCAGGCTTTCTGCTGTAAGTCACGCTGGGTGAGAGCAATTCTGCTAAATTCGCATTCCATCACCTCCCCGTACACTGAACGACACAGATAAGAGTAGTTAAATGTACCTGTAGAGGTACTGTCAACCCAGTCAAGGCTCAATGGGAAGAGAGGCTGCTTTAAAGGCTTGAATGCTCAGAGGCTGTGTTACCAGCCAGAGGGGGGATCTGACAGGAAACCCACTTGCATCAGCTAAAAATAGCATTTTAAGTGAATTCTGTGTATGGTAGAAGAGCAGAAGCATGAGAAATACCCATCGATGCAGTTTTTACATCCAATTTGGTGACCCATGGACTCCCTCTGCCACACGCCACACGCCACACAACTCCCCGGCCTCACCTTGGCGTCATGGCCCCCGTGGCCCATAAGCCACTGCAGCTCGGGCAGGTGTCCAGTGGCAGCAGCATCGTGGGACGGGGTGGCTCCATTGGTGGCCTGGGCGTCGCCGGGGAGCCCAGCCACAGCCACCAGGAACTGCAGACAGTCCAACATCCCGCAGCGGGCGGCGTGGTGCACGGACGAGGCCCCTTGGGCGTCGGTGTGGGCGGGGCTCAGCAGGCCCTCCGCCCAAAGCTCCCTCAGCGTTGGAAGGTCCCCGTCACGGGCTGCCCGGACGGCCCGGGGCAGCTCCGTCCCGTTCCTCCTGGCCCCCATCTCCCGTGGAAAACTGCGCCGGCACTCAGGAGGGTGCCCTGCCTCCAGCCACCCTTCGGCCTGAAAACCGACACCCAGGCAGCAGCCGGCCAACAAGAGAGAGACAGAGAGAGGAGGAGCGAGAGAGATCTCATGGGTATCGGGGGTAACGGGAAGCCCTGGACACGCTCGGTCCACAGCTTGTCAGCTCCAAACATCTTTTGTTTTCTGGGATATGCACCTCAACCCCCCCCCCCCCCAACTGGAAGGACCCAAAATTAAATATTCGACTAGCTTCCTTTGTGAGCCCCCGTACAAGAGTGTAGAGTGTGGTAAAGCACAAGTTATCACTGGTAATATAGGAGATTGCTGATGCATTTAGCGGATACCCTTAGCATTCATTCTGCTTTGAGTAGTTTTCACTGTTCTTAAGCACTTCACCGATGCCGCGACAGAAACCCCTCCATGCCTTGTAACCCAAACAATCTGAAAGGACTTATAGAACTGCTTATCCCTTGCTTGTTTTGTTCATCCAAATTCATCCAAATGTTAAAAATGTTTCATTAAAATGACAAAATACACCACGCAGTGATTCATGCTCCTTTGTGGGTTTCTAAAGTCAATTTAAGGACAAATTTTAACCTAGCGCAAATATGATAGTGTCTTCATTTTGCCATTGAGACCTGACCAAATCTGCTGCAGTAGAGTTGTTAGATACTGAGTAACAGGTTTTTTGGGTTTTTTTGTTGGTGCAAGAGGAGTGGTGGCCTGTCACTTTGGGTAGTTTCTCCTCTGAACAGTTTTCTTTTTTTTAAATCTTCACACATTTTACTTAGAGTGCTAGATTCTGTTTTATTATAGTGAATTTTAAAACAATCCTAACTAGCAGTTTGATCCTTTCTCCGTCACAGTCTGTAGTTTATTCCATTGCACCCTCTGTTTGTTGCCTGCTTACTGGTTCTGAAACCTATCGGAGAAAAAATAGGATTTCCATGGGGAAGAAATTCATTTAATGCGTTAAATTTATTCTGCACCAGAAACCCGGTCGTTGCCCTGCATTTACCAGAAGGAACAACAACAAGAAGTTTCAGCAGAGGGAGTCAGAAGGAGAGCATTAAGGCGTAAGAAAATGTGCCAAACACGAAAATTTAACGAGAAGCAAGAAACGCGTCAACATGGGTTAAAATGCGTCCTTATGCTGCGTCACGGCCTTGGGCTGGCGTGGTGCGCCAAGCTGCGAAAGTGCTAAACCACGAAGAGCGACGGCGAGGACAGTGCGGGCCTCCTGTGCTTTCACCTAAAACCAACCTGGAGCAGTTATCCCAGAACACATCTCTTCATCCCGGGAGACGCTTAATGCACGGTGACGCCGTCTCCGTTCAAAAGCTCCGGTTTCATCGTCACACAAAGCCAGAGGCGTTCCCGGGTTCGTAAATATTCTCCCGACTCTGCCCTGGACACCTGTAACAGCTGATCTGTTCGGCGTGACATTATAAAGATTCTGGCGCCGGTTAATAATTCTGTTTTATTGGTGGAGGTGACAAGCATGCGTTTGAATTGATGGTCTCGTTTAAAATTGTTTCCCCAGACCTCCCTTTAAAAAACAAGCTCTGAGGGCTCATTAAAATGTTGTCACTGTCAGCAACCAACTACTTTCCAGAAGAAAAATAAATTTACAGACAAGCTTTGAAATTATTTTTTATTTTGGGTAAGGCCTATTGATTGTAAGTCTTATTATTTTGGGTAAGTACTATGAATTGTAAGTATCATTATTTTGGGTAAGAGCTATTAGTTGCAAGTAATATTATTTTGAGTACGGCCTATCAATTTTAAGTTCAACACCCAGCAAAAAGAAGGAAAAACGTTTTGGCTTCCTATGTCCCTCTGTCCAATGTGGCAGCTTTCATAGGACTTTCGCTTTGCATTTACTTGGACCAAAGTAGAATCAGTATGATGAATCAGACGAAATGTGACAAAATAACTCAATAACTTTGTCTGCATGTTACAGAGAGATTGGCATGTAAAGCTTATTACATTCACTTTCTTGTATTCTCAGCCTTTGAAAGACCTGTAATCCTCATTTGAGCGTGAGGATTTACCTATGTAGTCTGCTCGCTCATCGCTTTTTTACCAAAATGCAGACAACATTAGCTTTTGCAGTTTATCTTTACATTCAATTTCTTCCCCAGAGTAACCATCCACAACAGTAGCCTAGGTGGTAGAAAGCAGTTTAGTGCCTAAAATATATTTAAATAGCAGTTATACGTGAAGACATTCTCTTTGTTATTCTTCGTTTGTTACACTGGCATCGTTGAGCAATTTGTAGAACTTTAATTTGAAAAGCCTTTAAGTCGCTTCCTTGAACATTATTTAGCACGTGTTTGAAAACGCAGAAACGTACAACCACTGCCGTCCACTCCTATGTCATTAATTTGGAACTTGTCTTCATAAGGGATGCACAAAACTGTTTTCATGCACAGAGCTGTTGCATAAGTTTAACATTTATTTAATATCCGACAATGTGTTAAGTGTACACAAACATTTGAAGACTCTTAACTCCAACACTCAAATATTCTGAAACATTGATTAAACTACTGCCCATTCAAGATGATACAAAGGGGTTACAGCTGTATAGAACACGGTCCACAGCAATCATGTTTTATATACAGAGCAAAATAAAAAACAGAGGAAAGATAGAAATATGAAGATGCGTTTGCGTTTACAGAGCTAAGAAAGAGGAACCTTCGGGTGCTACTTAGATATGGAGGCACAGAAATGAACAGGAAATGAGAAAGTGCTGCATTGTATGAGGTCACACCTATTGGGGTGTGCTGAGAGTGGTGGCAAAGATTCCAGACGAGGGTAAGATTGACATGTGACGTCGCTTCTGAAGCAGTTTGATGCCCCAGGACTTTCGAACCCGGGCCTCTGAACATCAGCCCACGCCCTCTGGCTGGCTGACATCTTAGATATGCGTTTCGGGCCACCCGGTCATCTATAAAAATGTGTTGCAAGCCAAGATGCAGTTATCTACAGTAGCAAACGTTTAGTGAGTGTTTGAGTGACGTTGCAACTCTGTTAATCGTTGCGAAACATCAAACATCAAAGCCTACACATCACAGCACATGCAAAGCTACGTGTCCGTACCAAAACCAGGTCATTTTGCCGTCACTGTACTGGAACTGGATTTCAAGCCAAAACAGACCACAAAATGACTGACATCTCAAAAATTAAATTTCATAAGGAGCAGATATTAGTAATAAAATACAACTTGTAATGAGGACAGAAGTGCACAGCTGGTAAAATGGATTAATCTAAGGAAATCTCAGAATTCTGCTTTCCTAATTAGATCAGATATATGTCAACTTTTAGTGTTACAATCATTATTCAAGGGATACCAAACACTCTAAAATGACAGGCTACTGTTCAGCAAATGAAAGTGAGTATGAAAACATGACCTCATGTTTAACATTCATTCAAGGGGTTCACTTAAATGCTATTGATGTCAGTTAAATCAACTTCATGACCAGTCTTTACGGCCAACTTGACGTTTGCAGCATGTCACCATACACAAATTTCTAAATGACAAAATGGATTAGTCCACTTCTGTTGCATCTTTTCCCCGTGCAGCGTCAACCAGAAAAACTAGGTGAGCAAAAATGTATTTTCATTTTCTTTTTTTTAAACTAATTTTATGGCGTTCCCTTGTCATCCCGTTTCTAGCCTCGTAAGCAACATCTTTCCAAGTCACTACATCCCCCCAGGTTAGAGCGGCATGACACACCGCAAAAGTCTAGCTAAATATGCCTTCATAACCCAACTCCCATCAATGATTTTGGGCCTGCGTACCCCAGATCAGTATATTCTCCATCTTCTACACTCTCCAGATAAGCACGCTCTGCAGGTTGGCTGGCCTCAGGCATGCTATTGACACCCAGCGCTTCCAGGAGCAGCTGGAAGATTCAATCACACTGATCGTACAGGGTAACCTTCAACATCCCAATCCACACATAGGGAGGAAAACCAGGCAGGGCAAAACTCCAGTAGCTGGTTGACTAAGGGTCTGGCCACTCATTGGTTTCCCGTCCTGTACGTGCTGTAACGTTTGAATAGGAGTCTGAAAATTGGGTGAAAAGATATTTTAAAGACGCGATGCTGCCGGGATAGCGAGCCGCGTAAAATAAATGTCTCACGACCAAAACCGACAGGCAGGTTTGACCAGAGAACGCTATATAAACCACCAGAGAACCCCATATAAAACCGACGCTGCAGGGGTTTCTCTGTGAACTTGTTTGCTGCTAATACGCAAGAGTTTCTGAACCATCCGTTTTAGGTCCAGGCCTCCATCGTGCACATGTTCCCTATTCTGAGCTACCTTTCCTTTGTGTTGATCACCTGAGTGGAAAAAAGAACAAAAATTATAGGCTAAATCGTATAATGTAGATAAGGCAGTTTCTCTGATGAGAGCAAAAGAAGAAGAAAAAAATGTAGATCTTGGTTTACTTTACAGGGGTGATGATATGAACATTGATACGGAAAAATATATATATAACTTTTGTAAACCGTTTTTAAGGTAGGTAGCCACAAAAACCCATTCAAGATTCATCAAAGGAGTTAATTCAGAGAATTGCAGCAGTTAAACTTTAAATTGTCTTCTACTAGCAAATGAAAGACAAGACCAATCAGAAGAGTTCAAGTAAGGTGAGACAGGAGACTACCTTCTCTGTTCCTCGGGGTAAAATCAGATCACATACAGTATGTGAGATCATGTGTGCATGGGGTTAAATCCTCTAAGTCACTTAGAGGTATTCTCTAAAAAAAACTATAATAAAATAAGCCATTTGCAATAACTCAATGAGGCATTACTGCAAAAAATGTGCGCGTTTCCCTGTATGTGTGTGAATGACATGGGATTAGAAATTTGTGCCACATGGTGACAGGACAGGCAAACCAGTTGAAAGGCGCCCAAGTAGCAGAAGAACATTAAAGCAGCGTTGGGGGGGGGGGGTGGAGGGGCAGTGAATAAAATGAGAGGCGT
The DNA here is from genome assembly GCA_025775065.1 of Hiodon alosoides. Taxonomy (NCBI): domain Eukaryota; kingdom Metazoa; phylum Chordata; class Actinopteri; order Hiodontiformes; family Hiodontidae; genus Hiodon; species Hiodon alosoides. Next base: position 15,271 of record JAOYSI010020461.1, on the reverse strand, counting down.
TCCCAATGGTTTAAATGAGCAGACACACTAGGCTTGACCCAACCCAATATCCCATAATGTTCTGCGTAACTCCGCGCAATGCCACTGAATCGTCCGCGATTAAGAGATGCGCCTCGTGGAATCTTCCATACTTGCATGTTGTCTCAAAAAAGGTTTCTGATTTTCACTCATGTTTGAACTCGTAATTTATCCACACAATTCCCAGTGTCTATAAACATTAAACGCTAGCAAAGGGGCTTAAATAGCAGAAGAGATGTTGTAAGTAAACCAATTACATTCTTTTAAAAAGTAAATCCTTTAGTTCAAGTAGTCAATGTAGCAGCCAAAATCCCTGTAGCTTGCTAAACTTCAAAACAATTGCCGCTTTTCTCTTTTTTTGGTTAATTGTTAGTGTGAGTAAAGAAACGTTTGATAGAAAGTGCCACATGCAGAAATTATACTGTAGTTCAATAAAAAATATAACTGTCTTCGTAAATAAATAAAAGCTTACACAAATAAATATGTGATTAAACAAAGACCTTTTCGATGTGTGCATGAATGTCATAACAGGATCAATTTGCCTAAGTTTAGCTAGAATTGAATGGGCTACTTCTGTTTACTCCTTCAAAATCGTTATTCGGGGAAGGGGTGATCCGATGCTATCATACAAGGTGGGATTCGATCGAGTGCGGATGTGTGCGGAAAAGGCAAGCCACCTCTCCCGCCGTCTGACCGAGCCATGTTCTGCAAAGCCACCCAGGCATTCCCCAGACACCGATAACAGGCCACAGGCCGCCTGGAACCCGTCAGTCTGCTCTGTAAGCCCTGCAGTGAAGATGTGTGTGTTATATCGGTCAACAATAACAAAAGAGCCCATGAAACGGGGAACGCTTTACGTTCATCCATTTCCACCCTGCAGAAGCACCTATGATGGGGTTTATTTTATTTTTTTTTCCCTATAAGTTATACATTCTTGTGGAGAGAGCGCAGCGCTTAGAACAGGTCTTTTTCTAGCTCTCTTTTAACGAAGGCTGAGGTACGCATGTGCAGGTGATGATTCGGGTGTTTAGAGAATCTATTCAGATGGAATATGCAATACTGCGGCAAGGGAAAGTTTGTGCGGAGAAACAACAGACACATTTGCAAACTAAGGCCTTCTCTCCATCAAAGGGGTGAATTCAGTGCACCGGGGAAGTAGAGATTACTGGCTGGTAAAGAAACCGTCCCTCCCCTCCTCCCTCACTCCCCTGACTTGAAGTATTCCAGTAAGGTGGGGCCCAGGTAGGGCGTCCCTGTCAATGTCAATGAGATTTACTTGATTGGCCCATTAGTAACCAATCCCGTCTCACAGCGAATATTAGAGCCTTGCATTCAGCCTCGTTTTGGTTGTGATAAACTGAGCATGTGCAGGAGCAGGCAGGTTACAATTTGGGTCTGAATCAGTACAGGGGATGGGATGTTAGGTCAGGTGAACTATATACACAGTTAGTCCCCGTCTCTTTTGTCATTCTATTTTTCCAGACAAGTTGTAGAGAAGAGGACAGACGGTCGCGTCAGATCCTCATCTGCCCGGATCTTCTCCTGGAGAGCTTTGATCTGGGAGTGAGGAAAAGGACATAGAGCTTGTTATGCCACAGCCGACAGTGTTAGAGACACCAACCGCAGAGCCGGGATAATATTCCAGACAAATACTAATAATGTTATCGAATTGTCTCTGCAATTCACAGAGCATCGCAGAGCGTCATTGGCATCGAGTAAAGGCCAGGTACTGCATACCACACTGCTGGGTTCGTTACCTGATGGATCCAGCGAGGAGAGGGTTAAATGCGTACAGCCAGTCATGCATCTCCTTGTCATTGCTGGCCTGGAGCAATATCCCACGATGTTCGGTGCACACTGCAAACGTGTTGGGGGTCTGCAACACGTCAGAAAAACAATCCAATGTCCCGTGGCATTCAAACACGTGTCTAGGTTTTTTTACATTAGCTAAGGAACGTTTGAGTTTTTCTCATGCAACCACTCAAATTCAATGGACTTGCAACATCCAGTGACCGCTGCCACACCCTGTTAAACAGATACGAAGTCAGAGGGAGACCTATTAACCAATAAAGATGGGAACAGGTCTCGGCTACCATTTTTGAGTCTCAGCTACCTACCTTGAGCATGGCCTGCTGGTCTTCACTGTACTCCACCTGGGCCGAGGACAAGTTGAGGATGGCCCTCTCCACACTGTCCCTCTCTGAGTTGTAGATGTAGACGTAGGGCCGGCGCACCACCACGTAGCGCCTCACCCAGCCATTGGTGTGAGGCTCCAGAAAGTGCAGGTAGCCCTTCTTAGACACGATGGGACTGCCAACGTAAACCGTCGGTTAATTACCCCAATCAAGTATCCAACAGCTTCTTTCAATCCGTCTGAGCAAACACAGATCTGTGTACGCGAATCACGCGATGGGTTAAGACCCCTCGCTTTTTTATCGAGTCAATTAAAATTTCAGATAATTCATGTACGGGCACGTTGATCCATTCGCAATTGACTTTAGCTGATTCTCCGACCCAGCTCACCTGACACGGATCTCCTGTATGTCGGGGACAAAGTTGCGAACTCGGGTCTTGGCCTCCAGATTGGTGCTGGGGGACTTCTTCATCTCCGACTCTCGGAGGGGGTCGAGTTCGGGGCTGATGGGACGAGAGGGCAACTCTGGGCTTCTGGAAAACAGAGAGGCGCAACATTGAGCGCCATTGGCACAGGCAGCCGGGGAGCATCCCCCCCCCCCCCCCTAACCAATCGGTCACTCTTGCTCAGTGGTCCACGGTTCAGCTCACACACTGACCTTGGTTCGGGGTTGCCGTAGTGACCCTCAAGCAGTGAGGGGCAGGTGGACGACGGGGTCAGGGTGCTCAGGGTAGAAGCAGAGGGCTCTCTCTGCAGGGACATTTCTGACAGCTACAACAAACACATGAAGGTGGCAGAATATAACTTCAGTGCATCACAGACGAGGTTTCATTGTAGGGGCCGATTCAGGCAAGTCCAGGCAAGTTACATCTGTTGTTAAAATGAAAGATTTAGGCCTCGTCCATGTCTGTGTAGTGTCCAAAGAACTGAGCACACCCTTAGATATCATAACATAAGTATAAAAATGGATACCGTTTTTTTTTCAAGCTTTAGATACGGCTGAGCTTCGACAAAACCTCAACGACAGACACTTTAACCACGAAGGCTACGAAATCCACCCAGAGTACAACGGGCCGTCGCGCACACCACTTTATAATAAATGTCAATACTGGTGGGGTTAAAATGTGGAGATGGGATTCTTAAAAGACAGATTGGTATGAAATGTAAATGAGTAGAAGAAGCCGCCCTGTGAGGAGACGGGGGAGGACTGACAAGCAGAGAGAACGGCCGGGTGAACAGGCTTGCATACCTTGCTCTCGCTGGCACTGACGGACACCTGGCTGTAATCCCTGTTGAAGGTGTGAGAGAGGAGTCGCAGACACTGTGGAGTGGCACAGAGCGGCACAGAGGGGTTACATAATACCAAGGGCGTTGCATTCCCCTGTCGCTTTTCACAAGTGCTGGTAACGCTGAGCGCTCACCTTGGCCGCGAGCTCGCGCTGCCTCTCGTTGGGGCTGTCGAGGGCGGGGCCCGGCCCTGAGGCGCTGCTGTCCGTGGAGAACTGCGTGGAGTCACTCAGGTCCTCGCTGCCGCAGGACGAAGGCGACTCTTGGCCTGACAGCAGGGTGGACTCCAGCTTCTCCCTCAGAAGCAGATAGTGCCGGGTCTTCTCCACCTGTGAAGGCGGAGACACACAGCTGCAGTGCACCCTTCCACCCCTACAAGTTCACCAGTACACCCATTCCAGCTCTTAATTAATTAGCTGAAACGAGTCTGGTTTTTTTTTTTACCACTGAGTCCCTAAGCAGTAGCCAAACTCATAGGCCTAAGCACTTATTTACTTCACATAAGGGATATCCATGGTGACTCAGCAGTGTTGACTTGAATGAGACAATGGCCGCTAACCTGACCAAAGTAAATGGGAAACCAGGAAAACTCTGCGAGAAAACAAAAAACTGGGCTAAACGTTTTGGCAACATACTAGTGTTTGGCCCATCGTGGTAACTGATGCCAGTCATCAGCCAATTAACAGCTTGCCCCTCCCCCACCTCTTGCAGCAGACTGAGCTTCTCCAGCTCCCATTGGTGGTCCAGGATGAGGCTGTCACTGCGGGGCCTCCACCCAGCCAGATTCTCCTCCCCTCTGACATATGCCACTGAGGTGTCCAGGACCCTCCTGCGCCTCCTTTGCATGCCTGAAGGAGGAACACCTGAGATTGAGGAGCACTGGGAGAAGGGGAGGAATGCGCTCTGGCTGAAGGTAACCCGTAGACTGTGACTCACCTGGACTCCCAGCATCTGCCAGGTGGCACAGGCTGACTTCATACACTCCAGTAACCCGATTGCTACAGGAATAAGAGCGTTATACTTTGAGTCATTGGTGCTACATTCAAACCCCAAGAACGCCAAGTAGAAACTCTGATCCAAAACGGCTAATACAGTCGGTTACTTAGCGTAGCAATTTTGGTCGGGTACTTTTCTCAAGGGTCCAACAGCCTGCAGTCTCCTGGTTTGAGTCTAGTGCCCTAATTAATATGCCACGATCAATCGGATACATGGATTGGATACTCGATTGGTTTGGTCACTGAAGCCATACCTCTCGGACGCCTTCAGCCCGCCGCTGCTGAAGAGGTTGCGGATTGAGCGAGAAGCAGGTAGCTTGGCGTCTCGAGAATAAAACACCATGCAGAAGTCTTTGGTTATCACTGCCGGTTGCATACAGTTCTCCATCTGAAGTTGAAGATGACAATCACAATGTTAGCCCTTTTGGCGGCCCCAACTGGGATCTGTGTAACCTTTTATTTTGCTGCCAAATGTTTTCGTAGAGCTTAGATGGGACAACTGATTGGTGGTTTTTTTGGTCGTACCTCGAGGTAAGCAGAGAGAGTCATGTATATTTTCTCCCCGTAAGGAGTGACACGGTTCAGCAGCAGGGAGTTGTGCATCGAGCTGTCCCAGGCTGCCTCAAAGCGGTAGAAGGTCCTGTGGAATCGCAGATGGAGAGATGTCCATTAGAGATTACACGGCGTGTGTGCTGATGGCAGGAACCTGACACCCATTCACCTCCAGAGCAGCAGTCGGGGCCTCAAACATTCTGCACGGTGGGAGTAGCTAACCCTGGTCCAGAACTGCCTCCGAGAGTTTTTGCATCACTTAACCTTATTAAGCCTTTATAAAAGTATCTCTGTGGAATATGGAATTGCCAATTATTTTCCGTAATTTTCTCCCCCCAATTTGGAGCCGCTACGCACAGGGAAGGCCAGGAAGTACAACTGGGCTCCTCCAATCCTTGTCGCCAGACGTCTCCCTTCCATGCTGGAGGTCGACAGCCCGTACGAGAGATTTGGTGGCGATTGGAGGAGAGGTACGTCCCTCTCGATGGTATTGGAAGTCCGCTGGTGCCCAGGAAGCCGGTCGGAGAAACGCAGCAGCGGCAAGCCGAGAGAAACCCGGCGGATCTAACCTCACCCCGGCGCTATGCCAATTGTGCGCCAACAATGTGCTCTCCCGGTCACAATCGGCTAACGATATGAGCTGGATGTGAACCAGTGAACCTTAACTCACAGGGCTCAGTCCGCACTTGGGCGAGCAATTTAACCCACTCAGTTACTTGGGAGTGACAGATACTTTCGTCATGATAAAAGTCAAAGTATCTGTCCCAGCAGAGCATTGTTCATGTATGTTTGTGCGTGTCCATGAAACGCAGTGACACTCTATGAAATATGTCCATTTGTGTTAGGTTTATGAATCACAGTTTATGAATACTAGAGCTGCCACTGCATTCTGTGGGCTACCAACATTTTCACTGAATTTGAACATTCATCCTGCAACACCTCATTTGTACATTTGTAATGACCTGGTAAGGGAGTCACGTGACATCTACAGCTACTACAGGTTATGGGATATAAACATAAACAGGTGAAAAAGGTATGGCAGATGGAGCAGATTACGGGCACGCTGTTACACCTGGCCAAAGTTATGAAAGTGCAAATTAATTCAGTCTATTTGTGTTGTATTATAAGGGGCAAAGCAGTTTGGGTTGAGTTGCATGGAGAAACTACCAGTTGTTAAATTTGTTAAGATCTGACGATGAAACAATCTGCCTAATTAAATAAGTTTAACTCATAATAATGTAATTCCTGATCTGGAGATTTAGACAAACGTTTCCAGAAAGGGCCCCTGACCGAATCCTAAACCCTGCACAATCGCTGCACAATTTATCATCAGCACAGAACAACTTGACGTCATGTTGCCTACTGAACCAACAGTGCGTACATTGATTCAGATGAACAATATCAAGTTGTGACCACGACCACACAACTTTTGGATGGCGGGTATGGTGGGGGGGGGATACAGAAGCAGTAACTACATGCAGCAAACACTTCCACGGAGGGGCTTCGTTTTACAACGGTGTACTAGGATGACAAAAATGATGAAGACAGAATCGCCATGGAAACAAAGGTAAGCTGATGAGAGTTGACAGATATAATGGAGAGAGGGACAACTGTGAGATATACCTATGGTCAATTCCCAACGAAATGCTGTGAGAGGAAGAAAATCAGCAAAGGAATTAAAGGTGAGCATTAAGAATTAGTCCTGGATGTGCAGTTAGTCCTGCAGCGGGGGACCTTTTCCTTCAGGGTGCCTCTTTGTAAGGGATACCTCGATGTAGGAAAAAATGTGCTCCTTATTTTGTCCAAAAGCTAGAATATGAAAGCATAACATTTCATGTATAACAATTAATAATGCATGAGATGCCTTCAAAAAAAATTAAGTATGGATTTTGCTACCTGGTAAAAATGTATGGCGTAGGCATTCTACCCACTATGGTATTAAATTTTGCCAGGCCAGCCAGACATTTCAGCTAAGCAAAATATCTGTGCTCCGTTAGAGTATCCAACTTAGATCTTGTTTAGTGAGACGAACCCATCGTCAGATGGCCCAGTGAGAAGCTGGTGGCCCCGTCCTGAAGGAAAAGGGCTGCAGGAACTGTGGTACATCACAACACGCACACATTACTGTCAGTTGGGCTGGGGTGACAGTGAAGACTGGTGCTGGGTGACCTGAGAGAGAAGTGACCTACCTCTCCCAACCCAGAATCATCCTGCCTTTGTGTCAGGGAGCCCAACATTTCTCACCTCCACCGCAAAGTGAATTTTCTAAGGCTTCCTGGTGCGGCGCAAAATTTCTCCTGTTATTGTTATTTATTTATTTTTCCTGGTCAACGTTGAGGTCACCTTGTCGGCAAAGTGAAAAGCCTTTTTTAATAGGTATAACTGCTGAGCAACATTGAACAAGTATTTAATTGCGGAAACAGTAAGCAATTTTGTGTGTTACCGAAGCCCTCTTACATAAACACTGGATCACAACGTTCCGGAATGATTAGAGGATTCCAGATGCTCCTGGATACTCCTTGCCCTGAACAATTATCGGTAGAAATCTCTGTGAGTGAACACAGACATTTTTGCTGATAATTTTTCAGGGCAAGGAGGCAGACAGGAGCACCCCTCTTCTCTTTATGGCTCTTTGCTCTGACGCAAACACAGTCAATTACCCAACATGCAATGCATGCGACAACTGTAACTTGATGCCGTTTTAGATGAAACACACTGTACTGTTGAGTTTGGAAAATAACACTCACACAAACTAAATGGCTCCCTTTTGATCACTGACATCATCAGCTTTAATCATCTCAGTGCTGTGATGCTTTCATAGATCAGTGCACTTTCTAATAGCCTTCAGAAAAACTTGATTGATTGGCTGATTGGGAGAGAAAGAGAAGTGGAATCACCACTCCTGGCTCTTAATTGTTCCAGCGGAGATAGATTAACCGCGGATCTCTACTGCACTTCCAGCAAAAGACAGCGGAAACCACAGAACAAATAGGCTAAGCGAACCATGCAACCCAATTTGTGAAAGGCTAGCCTCCCAACCTTGACTCTGGCAGCTTGACCATATACCCAAGGGGATTCATAGCAGGAAAACAGAGGGGTAAAGACTAGGGGGGTCATTTGAGAATGGTGACGATAGATCCCAAAGATGAACAGAGTGTTAAGATGGAAGGGAGTGAAGTTACAAATGGAGAAAATGAGAGGAGAGAGATATGAAAAATAGTACCTAGGCATGTCCGAATCAAGAAACTGTCTGAAAAAACACAAAACAATGGTCTGTTAGAGGACTGCACGGGGAAAATGGCATCAAAGGGTATCAGTGTTGTGGCCAGCAGTGACTTCAACCGAACTGAAAAAGTTGATGGCTGGTAAAATTCTCACATCAGTGCTGTAATGCAGAAATCCTGTAGCAACGTCTGCTGGTTGATACAACCTCTTCACACTGTCACACTTTCTTAGCTGGGCGGCTAACTGAGGGACAATGGATGTAAAATTCCTTTGTACCACGTACCAGGATGTAAAAATATAAATTACTGTTGTTTCCCCTTGGTGTTGCGTTGCTAAGCAATGTAGATCAAGCCTAGGGCTGAAGCATAGTATGAGCTCCAGTGAAGAAAATGGAAGCAGTTTGATCATCGGAGAGGATTTCAAAGGAGGGAAAAATGGACCTGACCATATCTGCTTTGATTATTCTACACAGGAAGAATAAAAAAAAGCAGATTTGGTTCCCTGAAGGAAGCTGACCTTTGTCATATTGACAGAACCCGTATAAAAATATCCAAGGGGTGCAGTTTAATGTAAAAGTGGAGCAGGTTTTTTGTAAGGCTGTTTTTATCAGGGTCACTTTGGGAATTCAATTTTGCAACAAGGAGTCTCTATTTGTGGAGGTCAAGTAGGGCTCTTAGTGAGAGACCAGGGTCATGCAAACCAATTCTAGCAGTGCCAGACCAGTGCCAGACCAGTGCCAGACCAGTGCCAGACCAGGGCCAGACCAGGGCCAGACCAGGGCCAGACCAGTGCCTTCCACATGTTGATTGGTGCATCAAACGGTCTTCAAATCAGTGACGATAAAAAGAATGAGTGAGAACTGTGCTCTTCAACCTGAATCTAAATTTGTGTGTGTCCGGGGTGGGTAATTCGAATATTCCGGCAGGATGAGTGGAGTGGAGTGTTGTGGGGGCAGGGATGGGTGAGGATGGGGGTGTGATCAGTGAGAACTAGTGAAAGGGAAAAGGGAAACGACAGAGCTCAAACGGCCCGGACAGGCCCCGAGCAGCAGGCGTTGCACAAGCACTGAGGTGTCACAAAGGGTGGCCGTAAATCGGGGGGGGAAGGGCCGCATTCCCCAGCTTCCTTCGGCCGGTCAGCTGTCGGGCTCCCCAGACACATGCCGTGTACACGTCCGACCCTCTGTGACCGCTGTGACCATGGCTGAACACATAACTGCCCCACATGGCTGGGCCAGACAGAACTGCATATCGGTTTTCAGAATGCCTTCAGAAGAGAGGAAGAAGTCCACCATTTCCCACTCTATACTCTGACCCACTGTGACCCACTGTGACCCACTGTGACCCACTGTGAATTCGGCCATATCCTCCCCCCAAGCTCCTCACTGTTTAATCCAGAGTTTGTGTCTTCGTTTTGAAAGTAAACCCAGACCGTTGATCACACAAATCCAGTCCTCACGGAGGATTAAGATTCTCACACAAAGGGCCAAGACAAGAGTGATCATAGCATGTAAATTATTATCAGATCAGTCATGAAGAGGACGAGTAATCCAAGTGTTTGTAGTATATACGACGTGGTGTCTCATTCCTTCAGCCTTAAGGCCACTCTTGTGGTTCGTTGACTGTTTTCTGACTCGGGTCGTCTTTCAGTGTAATGCAGAGGCATTATAAATTAGGTTTTAAATTATAGGAACAATGGATGAATGGTTGTTATCCACCTCATCGGTTGAATATATAAATAGTATTGGACATGTTGGTATTGTGTGATTAGCTGTCTCAATTTACTGCTGTGTGGCCTCTAGGGGGCAGGCTTCTTATTGCTTTCTGCACATAGTCGGGCTCCCGGGGCTCACCTGTCATCCTGCTTGGGGCGGATGTACCCAGCAGACAGGATGTTGAGGGACAGGATGTTGGGGTCAACGATGGTCTCACCAGCCTCGGGAGTGCTGCGTATGCGTCCTGCAGAGAGTGGAGACAGTGACAGTGCATTTGGCCCGGGACTACAAACATGGACGTACGGCGGCAATCCATACGCACAGCGTGACTTACCCACCACCAGCTCCCTGACCTCCTTCCACTGCACGTCGCTCCCTGTCTCGTGCACAATGGTCACTGTAATCCTCCTCTGTATGCCCTGTTGGGGAAGCCATGAAACGGGGTCAGAGCAGCCGATTCTCACGTCCATGAACCCCCCCCCCCACTCCAAAAGAGTCATGGACACAGGGGGATGCGCTCCCTAGTGGCTGAAGCATCAAACCTTCTCAATGAAGGTCATTCTTCAAAGCCCAGACGAGACAGATGTTGTACATGACAAAACGAATTGTCTTGCTTCCCTCCAAAAAAAAGCCTTGTCCAGCTTAAGCCAACAGTAGTTACTTGAGAGTACCTGTAAGACCCTCATGCCCCCTGGTGGCAGTAAGGGAAAAGGGCAGACGTACCTGATGCAACAGGAATGTTCCGTGGCAGGGCACGCCACCTCTGTGGTCCACCAGGGCAGGAATGTAGCTGTGCAGAGAAAAAGCACACAGTCTTTCACGCGGTGCGTCTCACAGTCTTTTACGTGGTGCGTCTCACAGTCTTTCACACAGTCTTTCACACGGTGCGTCTCACAGTCTTTCACACGGTGCGTCTCACAGTCTTTTACGTGGTGCGTCTCACAGTCTTTCACAGTCTTTCACACGGTGCGTCTCACAGTCTTTCACGCGGTGCATCTCACAGTCTTTCACACGGTGCGTCTCACAGTCTTTTACGCGGTGCGTCTCACAGTCTTTCATACAGTCTTTCACACGGTGCGTCTCACAGTCTTTCACACGGTGCGTCTCACAGTCTTTCAGTCTTTCACACAGTCTTTCACACGGTGCATCTCACAGTCTTTCAGTCTTTCACAGAATCTTTCACGCGGTGCATCTCACAGTCTTTCACACAGTCTTTCACGTGGTGCGTCTCACAGTCTTTCACACGGTGCATCCCACAGTCTTTCACACGGTGCATCTCACAGTCTTTCAGTCTTTCACACAGTCTTTCACACGGTGCATCTCACAGTCTTTCAGTCTTTCACAGAATCTTT
>JAOYSI010020450.1:11079-35277 GCA_025775065.1 Hiodon alosoides | reverse complement strand
CCCCCCCCCCCCCCCCCCCCCCCCCCCCCCCCCCCCCCCCCCCCCCCCCCCCCCCCCCCCCCCCCCCCCAAAACCCCTGTACTCTAGAGGGAAGGACATTTTTTTTTTTTTACTTTAACAAGAACTGAGCTAAATCTGAACCTGGCACATTTACAAAAAATGCTCATTGCAGAACTTCAGGGTGGGGTCTACGTTGTCTGGAGCAGGAACATCTGGTGAAGCCGGGAAAGGCGTTATTTTAATTCGTGCTGGAGGGGTGAGATCAGCATCATGTCTATAATCTTAAATGCAACATTTGAAATATCTGATATGATGGCAGTCATTTTGCATCGCGTCGTACCACACACAATCAGCTGACTCACTAATCCTCAGAGGGTGCAAACTTACATATACGTATTAATAACTGTGCTTGTAACGCACTCAAATGCATTCTCTTTAAAGCGGGTTAAAAAAACGCAGGCCAGAATCCGAAATGGGGGGTATCAACCTCATTGGGCAAGGCATCACCAGAAAGCCCAGGAAAACAACATGGTGGACAGGTAACATGTGACTAGCGTGGATCTTTAAAATTCAGGAAAGTCCACTGGTTACACTCCACGATTACTCTGTGTGTTAAACTCCAACTGATCACGCCAATACCTGGGACAACGGGATCCACCCAACGCATCCACACCAGTAGGGGCTGTGCAGATCCTTCAATTACACCGCTGCTTCAATTAGATATGTCCATGGGTGTGCTGTAATGCATCATAATCAATGTTGCAAAGACTTACTGGCAGGGGGACTCCGAAGGGTTTTTCTATGGACACCGTCAAATGAGCCCTGGACTGAGCACTGAAGAAGCCAGGATCCATTCTACACCCGATTCAATTGACGGCGATGAATGCGTAGCTTTAGTTTGGTAGCGAGAGGATGCTCAAATCCTGGCTCTTGGCATGATAGCAAACCTAGAATTCCTACTAGATAGGGTGGTGGGATACGATAGGCACCATAATCGTTCCCCATCACTGGGACATTTCATTGGGTTTATTTCACCAGGAGGGAAGACGATTCCCCACCATTACCACTTCAGGCAGCAATCTGCAAGCATGGTGTCCCAACCGACCACGCCACTCCATCTCCTTATAGACCCGAAAGCTGGCCAGCAACATTCATTATTCCACTTCCATTCCAAGTCATTAATGCATCAAGCTCCTGGATAACGGCGGATACAAAATGGCATTGTTCGGAGCAAGACGTACCGGAGAGGTCAAAGCTGCATCCTCACAGTAACAAAACAATGAAGAGGATGCCAATGGAAAGCACAATTTCATAACAAATACTCACAACCGGAGTCCAAACACATATTCAGCACAGAACCTTCAGAAATGAAACTATGGGGGAAATCTCGGCTTTTCTACCCAAGCAGAGTCAGTGCATCTGATGTGAATCAATGCACAGACCTCTCTAGCCCACACAAATGCTTGTCATAGCTAACACTTAGCTGCGAGTGTGTGAGAAAGAGAGAGATATAATATTTAGCTAAGGAGAAACGAAGCTGGTTCAACATTTATTAGCAGTACTCTTGATATGGATGTGAAGTGACTGCTCTGTCTTTTGCATGTAGCGCAGCAAAAAAACCACGCTTAAATCTTTGGAAAAAAAAAAAACACTTAAATCTTTGAAACAAGAAGTGCACCGTTTGTCCCCATAGAGGGAAGGATCACTGCAAATCATTACAAAGTAATCTGGAGTGATCACCTTTACCCCACGGTGAAACATTTCAATCCTAATGGGAGTGTTCTCTTCCAGGGTGGCAATGCAATGCCCCCATCCACAGGGTATTAGGAGTCACTGAATAGTTTGATGAGTGTGAAAATGACGTGAAAATGACGTGAATCATATGCTATGGCCTTCACAGTCACCAGATCCCAACACCAATGGGAGATTTTGGACAGCGCTCTCCACCACCATCATCAAAACACCCAATGAGGGAATATCTTTTGGAAGAATATTGTTCCATCCCTCCGGTAGAGTTCCAGAGACTTGTAGAATCTATGGCAAGGCGTATTGAAGCGGTTCTGGTCTTAATGAGACACAAAGGCATAACTTATGAGGAACTTATATTTTCTTTTTTCTGTTGTCATACATATACACATACAACTTCATAAAGTATGCCCTAGAATAGAAAACTATATCTGATCAGGCAACTTGTCTACTTCTACCTGGAACATCGATATCAGGTGGTATAAAGGGGAGTGTCAGGTACTTAAATGGGTTTCCATATTCCATATGGATTTAACCAGGATACTGGTTAAATCCATATGTTGTTCTGCTAAACTCCAGATGTTTCTTAAACAAACAGTTGAAAGTACTCTATAATTAAAAGGTTTTTTTTGGTGATTGCTTCAAACTGAAATAATTTTGCAATAAAAATAGTTACTGGAGATTTTTTTTTTTTAAAGTTGTGTTAAAAATGCTTGGCAGCTGGAAAATATTAATTCAGATCAAACTAAAATGTATATTTTAAGCATTTATAAAAGTTTGATAAAGTTTAAGATTTATGAGCAATGACAATCATCAGCAGCCTTTTTATAGTAACATTAAAGAACAAGCAAGTTTAGTTCAACAAGCTTACGGTTTTTTTTCTTATTTCTTAAATTTTACATAACTGAATGAAACATTTGGTGAACTGCAAAGCATGGGCTAGGCACTACATTATTCTTATTAAGCGTGAAACGTCGGCCAACAACGACACGACACTGCACGGCATAACCAACCAACACTGTTGGGGACCAAAGCATTTGTGTCTAAGAAGCACGATGAGAGGCAAAGGTGAAGATACAACCCAGATGTTGTCAACGCAAACAAACCAAATAAGATAAATTGGAAAAGTTTCACCTGTATATTTGTGTGAATTCAAGCTGAAAAGTTCAATGTCTCCAACTTGACTTCCACGCAAGCCAAAACGCAAAAAGCACAGGAGCAGCCGCAATATAAATACATTACAAGTCCTTCTTTAAGACTTCTCCAATTTATACTCTTCACCTTTCAGCCATCATCAATTGAACCCAGTCAAACGCACCTGTGGAGATACCTATTTTTATCAATGACAACTATAGCACACAGTGGAAACCTTAGTTAATGTTCCAGAGTGTAGCTCTCTTTCATAGCATTCATAATCTTGTGTAAAACAATTTCCAAGCGCACCTACAAATAAATTATTTAATTTTTCTTTGTATCCATTTCGTGAGAAATTAATCCCTTGCCTATCAACACGTATAACAAAAAGCATTAACATAACAATTACTTCTATTCAAATTTTATTTAATGTAACCTATTTTTCCTGAAAGGATTTTGTTAATGGCTTAATTTCCTGATAATTGCTGGAAATTAGAGATTCATTCTTGAAATATAAGAGAAGAAAGCTTGAATTTTAGGTCAACGTCCCAAGATAAAAGAGGAGTTTAAATGCTGGGAACCGTGCTCCTCGCTGAGGAGTGGAGGCTGCCTGTTTGAGCCATAGAGATCCAGGACGAGAGAGATGAGAGACCAAGCAAAACCACAGTCCCAATACAGGAGTCGACTAGACAGCCATGTTTCTGAAGGGGCTCTGAAAAGCCAACACAGAATGGACAAACTGCCCGTCTGAAATACCAGACCAGAGCATTTGTAAATAACTGGTGCGCTGACACAACTAATGTCTTTGATGAGGGTATACGGTTAAGATCCTACACAATACTGTAAACATATTAGCATCTTATTGTGTATACAATATCACATGTCCAGAGAGATACATGATGTCAGTTGTGCCAGAAAATTGACAGGCTTTGTTGTCTGAATGATGGTGAGGAGAAAAGGCACACCAACCTTTACAAATTCCTAGCAGTTCCTTTTTCTCCATCCTGCACATTTCCTTATGGGTGTAGTTTTCTACTAAAGATATTAATGGACATTAACGATCATTAACCGTAAAAATCTATACTTGACCAAAGCACCAGAAATGACACAGAACCTTAATTTTAAGCCGACTATCGTGTGCACTCTCAATTGTACAGAGTAGACAAAGTCTTAACGCACTCTGCATGCCGAGAATCTACTGCACACCTACAAATGTCTTGTGTGACGGGTTTGTCATTTTCTGTTCCACCACTAAATGTAAAACCTAATGTAGCCTACATAGTGAGGGCCTTCAAGAGTAGTCTTCAAGGTTAGAGCAGTGGTGAGAAATTCTGGTCCTCCAGGGCTGCAGTGTCTGTGGCTTTTAAATCTACCCCTCAATTAGCACCTGACTTACACCTTGGAAAACAAGGTGTAAAATCATTGTTTGGGTTAGAAGTCTCAATTAGACAATTAAGAGACAAGGAGGATCTAAAAGCTTAAGAAACTGCGGCCCTCTGGGACCAGGGTTCCTCACCCAATACCTAGGATTTATATTCTGAAACATCTAAATTCATTTTACAACTGGCATAGTGTGTTCCTATCATTTTATAGATAATATACACCCGGTAATTCTGACATGACTACTGAAATGTCTGGTTTTCACAACATATCATAATATGTATAATAATCATACTAATAGTAGCAGCAGTTATTTTAGTTCATTAAAATTAGTCTCCCAAATCTTAGATCTCCCAGAAATTGTGCATTACATTACAAATGATCTTATCTGGGACATATGTGTCACATATACCCTTACATCCGAGTAGAGCTTTGTTCAAATGAATGGTTAAATATGAAAAATGTATGGAAGGAAAGAATACAAAATTAATACAGGGATATTTTGAGAGATCAGATGATTATTGGTGAACATTTGGTCCTTTTCATGATATTGGTTAGGCCAGACAGCAAAAGGACAATCACTAATCTAAAATGTTTAATTCTTAACAACCGCAACTACTTATATTGTTTTTCGTTTAGTACCAAATGGCATTTGTCGACGGCTAAAAAATGTCTAAATGTCTAGCCTGCAAAATGTTGAGTTTAGACAGACTGAGTTGGACAGGATTTTTCCAAGTCTTAAGCAACTTTACGCAGGTTGGGCTTCCAACCACAACGTGGTGGGTGTTGGGAATAAAGTGCGGTAGATTCCTCCACAAAAGCAAACCAAGTAATGCATGTTCGACGATGACGTTAGTCCCCCCGATCCCCTGGATTTTGCCATTTTCCTCGAACTAGATCACAAGACCACACACAGTTGGAGACCTTTCTTCACCTGAAGTCCCATTCATGTAGGTTCTGCTTCTGTATGGCTAATTCAATTTGCATACTGCTAGTCTATAAAATTTGGATATATTTAACATTCTTTAAATCACATTTACTTCACATTGTCCTTGGTGCAAAAGCAGGTTTGCCTTTGAGAGTAACTGCAAATAGTTACTTACTTTATATAATGATAATCAATAAATACATTAAGTCTTTAAAGTTTTATCTCCGGTAAAAACGCATCTGGCCGGTTTTGGTGGTTTAACATAAACTAAAAATAAAAACTCAGCAGGCTTCTTCTTTTTAATAGTGCTGGACAACTACCAATACTTATATTTGCAAACGTTCATAACAGCTGGGCATTCGGCTTCTGGTCATTGTGTTTTGCACAAATGGAAATAAAAACGGCACAAAATATTGATCAAATGAATCGTTTCCTTAAACCAAAGTCTAATTTTATTTTATTTGCAGCTACCTTTTAGTTCCAACAAATTCATACATCCATGATACGGTTAATTACAATCTTAAGTAATCCAACTCCAAGGTCGCCATTTGCGTGAACATGAAACAAGTTGAGAGAGAGAGAGAGAGAACACGTCTTCGCTTACGTAAATGGCTGGTGCTTTTTTTATTTATTTATTTTTTTAATTGTACAACCATCAGCTTCGTGGCACACAACTCGGAGGTCTAATTTAGCTACATATCACGCACTATCGGTATCGCTGTCATGTAAACTACTTTTTATTACTAAAATATGCTATACTTGTGTTTTAAAGACAAGATAAGTAGACACGTTTAAATTTGCATTGTGTCCCTACACCGTTACTGTACTCACGCAGCCTGGAAGACGCAGGGCTTTCTCGACCCATTAGAATTAACCCCTAGAGACGCGAGATGAAACAATGAAGCGGATTTCTGTTACTGTACGAATTGATTTATATTTCTTATACAGCGAATACAAGGTCTTAGTTTCCATAAAACCGTACATCTTCCCGTTAAGCCATTGAACATCGGTGTTGTAAAATTACTTTGAAACAGGGTTTGTTGATGCAGCCTTGAAAGATAGAACAATTGTTTGACTGAAAAACATAATTTATCCAGCACTCTAATCGCGCTGTTCACACACAGGATACCACGTCAAAGTTCGATTTTGGCACACTTAATCAACTACAAAACTTCATGTTAATAATCACATTCCACCCGACTAGGCCGTAGCTAAATCCCCGGACTCACCTTACACTCCTTTACCCCGCAGGTTCCACTGGCTCCGGGTTCAGTTTCCGATACTGAAGCGCTGCAGTAGAACCTTACGACCAGTTCCCGGCGCCGGTAGGCAACACAAAAATGCTGATTGGGCCTCGACAAGCGCTCATCCCACTTAGTGTCTACCCAGACAGACGGGTTATTGGTCGGCGGCTTTGTCGGAGACTCGCCCCTATTAAGGTGTGTGTTGTTGTCTGTGTCTAGAGGGGAGGGGACAAGAAGCGGCGAAATGATGGAAACTAAATGGGTTGTTATGCCCGTCGTGGCGGCAGAATAAGCTTACCATGACAGATAAATTGTAGCCAGCCATATCTTATCTCTGCTTGGTCATTAGAACAGTGCCTCGGATCGTTACTCACTAAATTTAACTTGCTCTTTCAATGTAAATTATTAAAAGTAGTTCCTATGTGTTTTAACCCTTTAAAATGAGAACCCCCTCTATCCACCGACATTGGTTTGTACACCCTTTTAACATTTCCAAATTTGAGCAATAACCATAGAAATAACGACACCGATGCTCATGGAACCGATGGCTAATATTCCTGTTAAATGAATGTAGCGAAATAAACCCGCTCAGGTTGTACTCGTCTCGAAAATGTCAATGAAAAATCTAATCGAGTTCATGTATTTACGTGAAGCCTTAGTATAACATTTCGATAACGGCTTCGATTCTGATTTGTTGCGGTAGGCAAGGCATGTGAAAACCCCATTAATATGGATAACCGAAGAACACAAGTTGAAATAGCCATATATCAACACGTTTTATTTCATTTTAAATGGCGTGTAATCAAAATGCAGTAACTGAAAACATTTTAGTTCAAAGCTACCTTTATCTCAAATGGTCCGAGTTTAATATTAGTTTTTTTTCCGAAATGTGTACAGAATACTACGAAGTGAAACATAGCATTTCTTAGTGAACAAGACTGGCTCTTTCAATTTAAAAAAATCATTTTTTGAGAACAGTTATGACGGAAACAAAAGACAATAACGGTTTCTAAGCCCACCCACTGTTAAAAGCCTTGCCATATGGGTAGCCAATGTTTCCATTATTTTGACTGGACATTATTGCCGGGTGATAAACAATCGCGTTTTTAAAGCTGGTGCATTTTATTGTACCCGTTCATTGCGATGGCTAGCCTGTCATTTGTCCACGTGTTTTCAGGCACTGTAAGCGATGCACTATTGGCCCCAATAACTATAGACCACTCGCATTTAACTTATCCCCTAATAGTACGTCAAAGGAAAAGAGAAAATCGCACGCACGAAGGGATGTTTAACTCAAGGGAATGGTTTTCTGATGTCTTATTTTCGATGGTAATTTTTTTCAGTGCTGCTTAAATCAACGCATCTTTTAATAGCACTTACAATACAGACTCATTGTTGTAATTTTCAGTGGACAGACGTGGCATTTTAACATTCGATAATGTGTTCATATTTAAACCGCCACGTACATAACATAACATTCTGGACACTCGTCACGAGAATGAGTTTTCCTTAGTGCGAACAATGCCCTCTAGCGTTTCATTCGAACTATTGAGCGGTTTAAAATGCCAGTTAAGACGATACATTGTTCATTGTACAGTGTTCATTACGCCGGAACGCGGGGTTAATCCTGAGAATACTTTGTATTGAATTCCATCGCGGGATTTCCGACCAGCCAGTTTTTGAAAATGACTGCACAGAAACTCTGGCGGTGTGCATCTAAAATGTCCGATAGTTAGTACAAAGACCAGCTCTTAAGGGGAGGCGGAACAACATTGAACTTGCAAACAGGGACACCGAAGAATGTACCAAATTTACATTCAAGGTTTTCAAGATGACACGTACTACCTAAATTTATACTCAAATCACGAGGAAAATTTAACCGCCCATAATAATAAAAGGGACTGAAAAGCAGAGTAAAATAATCGGATTTTATTGAAACAAACAGGAATAGTAGTGCATTACACACGAATCTGGTTCCTCATGATCGCCGGATTTGTTTTCCATATTCGCAAAGAATTGCTGGCGATCAAACTATGGAACTCGAGTATGATTGCATTTTTACAAAAAAAATTTTATGTAACCAGCGTGGAATAGAGACTGGATTACTAAATGCATGTTACTATAAACCATTAAAATCATATATGCGAGGTACAGAAGTTTTATAAATAAAGTAACCTTTGCCACCTAGCAAAGTGGGGTTTTTAAGAGGCAGAATAGTTTAATATAGTAGTGACAGTAAGAGCATGCTATGAAAATGTATTATACATAAAAAAAAAAAAAAGAATACAGAGAGGACAGTAAATATTTACATGAAGCAATCTTAGGACCTGACATTATGGGCTGGATTTCTGACCATTGCTCTCTGCCCCAGCCTGTCCACTATGGGGTGTGGTGGTGGTTTTGTCAGTTCTGCGTCTGCAGTTTCTTTTCAGAAAAGCACCAGTGCAGGGTCGGCCCTTCCTTCCAACAGTGTTGCGCCAGTTGCTGATTAACAACTCAGGGAGCCAAAAGAAACAACAATTACGCCAAGCTGCTGGTTGCCATTACCACTACCTCTAACGGTGTTGAAGGTGTTCAACAAATTGTCACAAATTTTACATGAAAGAAACTCGAACAGCAGCAGGAATGGAACTGCTAGATGTTAAATAGCAAGCCTGTGCCAATGAGAGCGGTCAAGCTGTACCCCCAGATTATACGCATAATACGTGTTAGCTGGAGTGTTCTATTTAAAGTGCATGCCACAAATAATGCACATGCTGGTCAGGGGTTTAAAACAGGAACAGAGTCACAAAGCCATCGGACTAAAGTATCATTAGGATAGCAACCTCTTGCCTAACCTGCTTCAGGGACTGGGGAATATATACAGATTAATACAAATGACAAATAATTCCAAGCAATTGGTAATATAGAATGTAACATTTCCCTTTGTCACATAAAAAAACCAAAACACTGATTAAACAAAATATGCAAAAAAAATATGTAAAAAAAAAAAAAAAATTTTTTTTAGAGTTTATAGGTATTCAAATACAGACATTAAATAAGACATTTAAAGTAAGTTATACATGCAATTAGGGTGGGGACTGATACATCTCATACATACGATTACTAAATGTTGAAAACACCACTAGGCATTAAATGTCATATTTAAACAATATTGTGTTATTAAATGATATACATTTTAGATGTTAATCAGTCCATTAATTCAATATGCATCATAAATTCAGTTTCCAACAGCTTTCCACCTTTATCAGATCTCAGCATTGGTACATTATCACATTTAATAGTCTTGATCAAGAAAAATCTTAGTTTTGACAACGTTTCTTCATAAAAGTAAGTGTAAAACCGGAAACATTGCTGTCAGAAGCATCAGCAGTTAAAACCAGTAAGCCAAAATCATTTTTCTGTAGACATTGGCCCAATTATGGGGCCATCTCATGGTCACCTACATTCCTTTCACTTCTTGAAGAATTTTTTGTTGAGGAGAAAGATGAGCAGGTTGACGTTAACTTTCGCCTTGTCAAACATCTTCATCACTGCCACACCCTCATACTGTAGTTGCAACAGATCCTAGACACATCAACGGTTAACATTACAAACTAGTCTTACTGCATAGTAGATTGAGGATTACTTTTGACATTTGCTTGCACAATAAGAAATTTTAAACCAGCATTCGGTGTCTTATTGCCAAGTCCCTAATTACATGCACTGGACAGAACTTCAGCAAGACTCGGGTGTGGTCTCTAATCATGCCACGCCCCTCTTTTTGCATTTGATCCATTCACCTTCTCATCTAAAAGATAGGCAGTTCATGCATTCTCGTTTTACTACTAGTTCTTACCTGGTATTTTAAGGGGAACTTCTCCATGTCAACTCCCATGAAACGAGCCTTCACCTGGAACGTTCCCCCTTCTTCACTGGGAACAATGTCAAAGATCACGTTCTTAAACCTGAGTAGAAGCAGTAAAGTGAAATTGGTTTAGGTACATAAAGGCCACCAGAATGCAAATGTGACACTAACTTCTACTATATTCCAAATCAGGAACAACATTTCATATCAGTAGCATTGCAGCATATTAGAGGAGATAAAGTACACTACTGCTTGAAAATGCTTAAGGCAATAGAAAACCTGTTAGTATTTTGTCACAGCTTACTCCGGATTAAATTACAGAAGGACCTACTTTCTGTTAAGCAAGAAAAGTGTACCCTATATTTTGCATTTGCAATCATGTGCACGTTTCTTTTCTGGATTTGAATGCGTGTTGTTAAATTTACTGACTGTGCAACGGGCAGGTCCTCAATCTCCAGCAAAACACCCTTCTCGTGAAGTCGAGCAGCAGTATAAGTGAGGACCGATTGCTTGTTCTTCTTCCCTTTCAAATCTGCGGCCTTCTTCCCATTGATCTTACTGAGAGGCAGAAAAAGACTGCAGTTAGCACTCGGCAGAGACAAACATTTGCTTTAAGCAACGGGCTCCACAGTAGGGCATGTTCAGTCTTCGGATTAGTTTGAAGCTACTGCAGGTTGGAGAGCATCGTTGCGTCATTGTTGAGTCTGTTCCTTGCCAGGTTGTGCAAGCTGCAGTTTGTGAACCGTAAGATGTTCTGCACCTGTTCTTGGCAGTGAGATTGTCCAGGCAGGTGGTGATGTACTGGCTGTAGTAATCCACCTGCTCGCTGTGGAAAGAGCTCTTGCAGTGCAGGCTGTGCAGCGTTTGCTTCAGCTTCACCAGCTCAGCCTGACGGCGCTGGCGGTACAGGCGCTGGTGGCGGATGTCCTACAATAGAAGCGGTAGAATGAAACCGAGCAGTCGTATCTGAAGGTTTCTCACGCATTGTAGAGATGGAGACGTACGTCAGCCTCAAAAGCCTTTAATCTTAAAAAATAATGGTTCTGTAATCGTACGCGGAAATTACGAATAGGCGTTTCAACATTTTATTTCATGTTGTGGTTGCACCAATCCCAGTATGTATATAGGACATCCAAGCTCCTGCTCCGGTACGATGACGACTTGGGTCTGGAATCCCAGATATTTTCCAGCCGTTGACATAAGATTTTTAAATGTTTTCCAGGTCTTAAAATGATCTGTCCCCCCCCCACACTTCCCAGATCTAAGGCATGGTGTGCGTGAGGTGTGTGTTCAGGCCTCACCTTGGCAATAAGCTGCAGGATCTGGGTCTCTGTATCAGGGGGGGTCAGCACACCAAGTGCCTCCAGCCTCCGCAGGCTACGGTGAATCTTCCTCTTCTTCTCCTCCAGGGACAGGTTACCGTCGGCAACAAGAGACTGGTTCCTCTTCATCTTCTCTGGGGTTCGGGCGTCCCGTTGGGCGCGCTGCTGCATCATCCAGCAGTGCTGCGCCTCCTGAGCGACAGGGAAGAGGGTACAAGCCCACGGGGAGACCGAATGAGCGGAGGGGAAAAAGACGGGGTGCGAGCTCTTAGGTCACTGCAGTAAGACACTGAGACCGACTCGGATCTACCTGGTTCTGGGAGACGGAGGCTCTCAGTACTTCACTCAGTGTGTCTCCGGGTTGAGTGCGTATCACATCGATGATCAACTGTTTGGTGCTGCAAAGTAACACAGATTAATCATCTGATAGTTCTCCCCCGGTATGTTATTTCAACTACTTGTTCCTAAAGACTCCAGTAACCAACATGCATCTGGCAAAAGACTAAACTCAGTTTTAGCAAGAGGTCTCTCAATTACTCTGAAGGATTCGAGATTAGAATTTATTAGCCTCACGCAAGCAGTATCCCCCTGGCATCAGGCCGATCATCAGAGCTCCGGAAGACATCAAACTTGCTGGTGAGGGTTAGAGACACCTCCAGTTTGCTGTATTGGGCCAGGGTCTGTTCTGCATTATGATCTCCAGAGTTGACAAGTCCCTCCCCTGTCACAAAACGTATATGGAAAAAGTCTTGTAGGCGATCTTGTGGTCAAATTCCAAAGAAAGTAAATTAATGCAAATTAAATATTGCAATGCAAATTAAATAAAATTATTTAATATAATGAACGTGTGCAGTTTGCAGTTCTTTTCAAACTAGAACTGAACAGTTAATTGTTGATTTACATACTTGCATTGATGGCTCTGGCACGTTCAGTTTTGGCATCATTGGGCAGTATTGGAGAAGCTTACCAACAAGGGTCTGGAGAGAGGGCACCTTCCCCAGGTCCCTTAGTAACTCCAGCATGGGGTCCGACGGGTCAGAACATAGGGAGTCCTGGTGCTCCAATAGCAGCTACATCAACCACACAGAATCACAGGGCTGCGTCATACGTAACACCTACACAGACTTTTAGGAATTCTGACCCAAAAGACAAAGCCCCCCCCCCCCAGCAGTTGAAAAACCCAGAAAACCCATTTAGAATCTGGTGTCAAGTCAGAAACGGCAGAGGAAATCCGAAATATTTGCACGCGAGTCTGAGACTGAAGGCAAAGACTGACCCTGTGAGTGTTGATGAGCTCGCTGATAGACATGTAGATCACAGGCTTGTTGAGGATAACCATCTCGGAGTACTCGTCGATGTTGAAACGCTCCTCTGGCTCTGGGACGTCACAGGCAGCACGCAGGAACTTGCTGCGTGTGACGGAGAGGAGTTTTAACCATTCGTCTGTTCAACACTCACTGGCAGGACGCCGGGACTACACGGATATTCCAAATTGCAAGTCGAGAGGTGCCCAGGGTGGACTAACGTGTCGCAGAGTCTCGTTTAGACCAGCAAGCAATCCGTGTTCCTACATTGGCTGAAAAAGACCCATCAGAGCCGTTCGACGTCTCACCTGAATTTGGCGTGGGTGAGTGTTATATAATCGTTGAGAGCGCGCATGTGGGCGCCGTCCCCCTGAAAGTGCTTGTGAGCTGCACTGTGCTGCAGGATCCGGGCGACAGAGCCAAGGGTACGCCGCTGGTCCGGCAGTAGGGCCGAGCCCGCGGAGAACTCCACCACATCGAAGCCGTCCGGGGCCACCACTGCCGGGTTCATGTAGCGATAGTACAGCAGGTTCCCCACAATCTGCGGAGAACAGCAAACGCTGTCAGGATCGCTGAGGAACATCTACCGAGAAAGAGCGGCGTTGATATCAAGTACCTTGTAGAGATCGTCTTCCCTGGCCTCTGGAAACTTCTCCTGCAGCGATTCCTTCAGGACCTTGGCGGTGTAGCGCATCCCATATCTGATTATTACAGCGGGGATTAAAGGGTCCAGTCGGTCACTCAATGACAAACGCATTCCATTTCACACCATCGCTAGAAAAGGACTACAGGAGTGATCTAAATGTGCACTAAAAATATTAAATGCATTTCCCTAATCACTTGGCCCACGGATAATATCTCAAAGCTAGAGTAAAGACCAGCATCTCAACATTAAATTAGGTGCAGAACGACCTGAGGAAAATAAGGAAGCGTCTTAGTTGTATAAAAGACATAAACGTTTGAATCCAATCAATCAATTAATTCAGTAACACTGAGGACCAAGCTGGTCAGAGAGTGCAGACAACAAAGAGGTTTGACTCACGGCAGTTTGTGTAGGTTGGAAGTGATGGCACTAAGTACACGGTCGGTCAACGTCTTCAGGTTGGTGACGGCGATGTCCAGACGCCGCTGCACCTCAGGGTGACTGAGGGCCTGCTCAACGCTTACCTCATATGGCAAAGAGCTGCAGACAGGACACACATTCATTACACCAATACAAACAAACAGTCTATCTGCTAAAGCCTTACTGAAGCCTACCAGCCCACTAGGAGTACAACAAACAAAAGCAGATGTGTTTCTGTCCATATAAAAAGGAAGCAGGGCAGTGTTCAGATGCTATGGATTACAATGAAATGGTTAAACTGGTTAAGTTTAAGCTCAACTCTACCTCAGAACTTAAATTGAGTGAAATACATGATGGCCCATTGACAACCTTTTGTGTCCAGTCTGGGACTCGGTCTGGTTGATCCAGCTCTTGTAGATCTCCACAGGGTCGGTGCGAATGCTGAGAGTCCGATCCTGTAACACTTCTCGGATGGCAGGCCCCAGGATCTCCCTGAGGGCATTCTGACCCCGAGCGTGGCGGTAGAAGCTGACAAGCATTTTGATGACAGTGGGGTTCCCCGTTACCACCTCCTGGGGCTGATCCACCTTCATTCTGTAAAAACAGGTGATTAAATGGGGCGTCGTACAACCGTGAGAACAGAGGTGCTATAGTCCAGCTGTGGTTAAATCAGGGTACTTCATCCCGAACACACCGGCTCCTGCCTATGCTACTGCGAGTGTAAAATATAACCACAAAGTTGACTGGTTTTCAATTTGCATCTGACATTTGTTTGCCTCAGGTGTGAGTGTTCTACATTGGCCGTTTGTGTTTTGCTGGATGGTTGTATGTGTGGTTTGCTGGGTGGTTGTATGTGTGGTTTGCGTGTGTGTGTGTGTGTTTGTGGTTTGCTGGATGGTTGTATGTTTGTGTGTGCGTGCGCACCAACCTGATCTCATGGCGCAGAGCAGCAGTGAAGAGTTGAAGCAGCAGGTAGGCCTCCCTGCAGTCCGAGCCGAAGTTAAAGAGGGTGAAGATGACGGTCTCCATGAAGCGCGTCGTCTTGTTCTGGGGCATGAGGAAGATCAGCTGGGCCAGGTACAGGGGTTGTGTCTGCACAGGGAAGAACACGGCCATATGGTCACCTCTCAGACAGCAGGCTAAAATTTTCAACACTACTGTGGAAGAGGAACTAACAAAACTCAACATGTACAGATCTGTAAGAGCTAGATGCCCAAAGCTTGACTACCTTATCACAGACCAATTCGCTTTCCAAAAGATCACAGATTACAACTTTTAAGCATTTGAACTAAGGGCTGTTAGGCATTCCGTTAGCTAGGGAAAATACATCAGCTACACCAGAACTCACCTGTAGCAGGTAAAAAAGATGCTGATAGGCCTCCAGTTTCTCCCTTTTGTCTTTACTAAGTGACTTGATGCCCTTTTGTTTGTCCAGGTCCATCATGTCTGACAACTGCTCCTTGTTCTTCTTGGTTAACTTCTTGCAGTGGGACACAACCTCCTGAGCGCAGGGTCAGACAGAGGGCCATGTCAGGATGAGGACTACACAAGATTAAAACTGATAATGTGTCCATGGAAAAGTATGGTCTAAAAAATCATAACATTTTAAACTTCACATGTATGCATGTACTCCGAGACATTGAGCCATCTGGTTTATTTCTGACAATTTAAGTGGATAATATGCCACTACGTCAATAGCGGTAGTTGTACAAAATGTTGTAGGGTCTAGGTAATATAGGAAGAGTACAATTACAAAATCCTTAATGTTGAAGTATAGGCAGGCCAGGACCATCGGACATGTGAACGGTGTCTAGAAAACGGTCTGAGTGGCACCGCACCAACCTGCAGCGTGACCCGGTTTCGGACGAGCAGGCCAATCTTCAGGTCCATCAGGTCCAGGTCTGCCTCCAGCTGGCGATTGGAGCGGATACTACGCACCACCTCTTCCCGTAAGCGCAGTAGCTCTCCCTCCTGGCGGATATCGCCGTCGTCCTGCTCCAGCAAGTGAGCAAACTTTCGCACCACAGAGAGGGAGGGTGTGTGGGAATGCACTACACCCAAAACAATGAGGAGAAAACGAATGGGCATATTTAAAACCGATATAAATGCCTTAATGCACTTTGGACAGAAAGGTTCTGACGCTCTTTGAAGGAAAGGGCGCTAGCTTCCCGTCATGGAAAAACTGCCGCGGCTTTGGGTTAGACCAGGCTACTCGCAGGTATGGCTTTGCGTGAAGGTAATTTTTGGAAAAACGCATTCCTTCTACCAGACTGAACTGACATGCCGTTTTAAGCACATTGAAAATGTGAAATCAAATTCAAATTTTTCCTACTGCTGCAGAATGAAATACTAAAATTTATTTCAGTGCGCAACGCAGCCAATTCATAATATTGAAAGAGATTCACAATTATCCATTTAAACAAACATCAATTTAAGTTTTATATACACACGTTTCCTGCATTAAACCATTTACATTTTAATTTTTGTGCACCTTTACGCATATATGTAAAAGTCAACATTTATGAATTTAATTGAAAGGAAATACCCTCCATAGCACATATTTACCCAACTATTTGACCAAAAGTAAAATCACATACCCAGCATTCTGTAGTCCTCACGGGCCTTATTTGCTCGGAAGAAAGCCTGAATCTTGACAATGGCGCCCACCTGTGTCCAAAACATGGTTTAAATGTTCATTATATGGAAGGCATAAATGTGAGCACATTGCATTCACACAGGGTCCTGAACTCACGTTTCTCCTGAAGTGTCGGAGTCTAGCCTTATACCTCCTGCGTGCCAGCCACATCTTCACATTCGCCTGGATCTGCAGGAGTACATCGCAGCTACTGAGCCACACATTAAAATTGCCTTTAGCTTCACCCCTCCACCCCCTTAAACTGAAGTCTGAGCGCAAGTTCTCTCACAGCAGTACCTTAACCACGGCTCTCCAGTTCTGGTATAGGTACTGCAACCTCTGTCTGTAGGCCCGCTGCTGTCTGTACCTCCTCCAATGGGACTGAAATTCAACGCCGTAAAGCAGGTGTCAGCTCACGGATCACTTTTTCCCCCCTTACAATAACTGAGGTTACGGGTAGGGCCATAGAGGTCATGGCGCAGAGTTTGGATCAGGTTTAAAAGCCTGGGCGACGACGGAGGCATTCACTACACAGGAAAATATTACAAGTGATTTAAAGACTCATTAGTATGGGCCTAGAAACTAGCAGTAGTGGTAATGGTAACTGGTACACAGAGAGTTAGGGAGAGCGGATGTAAAACAAAAACAAACAAAACCGGGTTAAGGACAGCATTCCTCCCAGTCTGAGACGGAGGTGAGCTCACTTGTATGGCGATGACGGCAGGTAGCTGGGTGTGCAGAAAGTGTAGTCGTGCACCAAGTCTCTGTCTCAGCAGATAGCCCTGCATTCTTGCCTGCAGTTGCACCACCATAGGCACGCTGGACTCCCACTGGACCTCACGACTGTGGGCGGCGGTCACATTGGACAGCACCGCCTGCAGAGGGATACGAGAGGTTATAAAACAGAGAGAAAAAGCCAAGTGCTGAAAGACTCCCTGTATAGGACTGTGCCGGGAACCCTTCCATAGAAACAAGAGTTAAGCCAATCGGCATTTGAATTCACTAGTGAGGTTACCTGGATCTCATCATGGGCCATGTATAAGCTGTTCTGCACAAAGCCCTGGGGTCTCTCCCAGGTTCCCTCCAGCCTCTGCAGGTGGAAGTAGTATGAGCTCCCGTCCTGGGTCTTGTGTCTCAGCCAGGGGCTCCTGTTGTCACCTAAACAGACACCAGTATCTAGCACCATTACCGCTACATCCAGGCCCAACTTTTCTGCCAGAATAAAATACTCAAGTTAAAGCAAAGAAAAATCAGACGGGCCGAGGAGCGCAAAGTCACAGTAATAAAAACTAAAATTGTTAAGGTGAGAAATGGATCGATTCAAGACTACTGAACACAACCTATTTGGCTCATCATTGAACAAATCTGTTAACGCATCAGGCAGATGGGATGTCTCACCCCCCATGGCTTTGGCCTTCAACAGGGCTGACAGCTCAGTCTGATATCCTTCAGCACATTCAGCCACCACGCTCCGGAGCGCCACCTCTGGCAGACGAAGGACTCTCAACGTCTGGGACGCCTTGCCCTCCTTAACTGCCTGATTCACCGCCGCCAGGCCCAAGGACACTGACAAAATATACATTGCACAGGCCTGACAAAGAGGATCTCTGCAGTGCAGAATAATTTCATACAACACGCGAAGCGATTAAGTTAGATTTACAGACGCAGCAATCAAGGACACTGGCCGTGCTGCCCGTGAGGTGGCAGACTTACTCTTAAGAGCTTTTTGAGTGTCCTGGTTGGCTCTCCTTACTCCTTCCTGGATGTCAGCCAACCACAGCTCTGCACCAGGGTCACGGTTCTCCTGTCGAAACGGAGCATATTTTGAAAGTTTTTGAGCATCCCTTTTTTATGGGCCTGCATGTTGGCAGATTAACAGATTGACCCCTCCCTGCTGCGATCTCCTCAAACAAGTAAAAACACCGAGAGGAATTCTTTTTTGTCTTAGTTTTATTCAAGGAGAAACATATAATTCTCCCACCGTTAAACAGCCACGAGGGCCACCATGCCTGAAATACCAACAGTCTTGCCAAAAGGTAATGAACAAAAAAAAAAGTAATCATAAAAGCTGAATGAATCATAAGCAGTATATACACTCAATCTAATTGAAAAACTAGCAAATTAAATCTTCCAAAATTTAACAAAAATTTCCCAGTTGCATCATTAACATATCAGGATTTAAATATGCAACATTTTTCATGACACAAAAAAAAAAAAAAAACCTGTCCCTGGAGTTCACTCTGGCATCTTAAATCTTGAGATTGTTTAAACTAGTTATATTCACCACCCCAGAAAACTCCTCAATACATAATACACACAATAGCACCTCTACTAATGCCTAACTAAGACCCTTCAATATGCTCCAGCTTTCCGACTTTGTCTTAGATCAAAAAATAACCAGCATTATCAACCAAACTTGAATCAGTCATTCAAACATTATTACACCCAGCCCAAACTAGATTCATTAAAGGCGGGCATCCGTTGGATACGAATTAGCTATTCAACCTAATTGACTTTGGATTCAACCTAATAATTCGCTATTCAACGTAATTGACTTTACCAGTGACACACCTTCTACTGCCATGGTTTGCCTAGATTCAGTCAGCAGGCCACTTTTATTTGAAAACTAAATTGTTCAGGAGTGGTAAAGACTCATTCACTTATTGAAAGGATCACATAAAATCCCCAATTGCGTCAGTAAGAACTAATGGATTCAATCAGCAACTCCAACTGGTTTTCAATAGTATATACACATTTCATTTCGAAGCAACACAGCCGAGCATATTAAAATGGACTCAGAATTACCACGACGACGACCTTTTTCCGTTTTGGATAAGTACAGTAACAATAAAATGCATAAATAACTAAAAATTTTAATAAAACTAGAAAAAAGAAAAAAAAACCCTACACAAAACACCCATTTAATATTAAGAGAATCTCTCGAATGTAAAAATCCAGCAACCAAAATCGTTTCCTTCCTCGACCGCACTATTTCAGTCTCCTTAGAAACAT
Organism: Hiodon alosoides; assembly: GCA_025775065.1. Classification (NCBI taxonomy): domain Eukaryota; kingdom Metazoa; phylum Chordata; class Actinopteri; order Hiodontiformes; family Hiodontidae; genus Hiodon; species Hiodon alosoides. The sequence goes on along the minus strand of JAOYSI010020450.1, from coordinate 15,662 downwards.
GAGAATTTGACCTGAACTACCATGGGCACAAAATCCTTGACATCAAATAACTTAACCTTCTCACATAACCAACTAGACAGCCATTATAAAGTCTGGAAACCCTTCACCGCCATTTTAGAAATGCACGGCCATCACAATCGAACCCTCACTGGAAGGTGTATTTATGGCAGCTAGTCCATAATCACAAACCGGTTATCATAGCATTCTCTGCAAAAGAAAAGGGATATTGATATATATGCAACACTGTTTTTGTCCGTATCTCATGTCGTTTATATGTCACCGTTTGCATTTTGTATTTGGCCAATAATTATTTTTTAATTATCCAGGCAACAAGCCAACCTTTTGATTTCAGTAGAATTAACAATGTATTAATTAGTTAAGAGATAAAAATGGTGATTGAACAGACCCAACTCATACCACAAATCAGTCACATTGCACACTTTTTTCACTGTAAATATAACTCGATATTTGTATAAGAATAATTTGTATTAAGGTTTTTGGTACGATTCTAAAATTATTTTTCCTACCATGCCTACACGTTTTCTTGGGGCAAATGGCTTATGGAACCAAGTTATATTACGATTTTACTTTACAGAGCAAACAATGCATTCAAAAAGTCCACCCACAAGCACTAATCTTATTATAAGATGTATCAATACTGCCAGACATCACACAAACATACCTCTGCTTTACGCTTCTTGGCATGGGTAAGCACCTCGTGGTACCTCCTGGCATTCGTAGGCTGTACCCCCTCCAGGCCACTGGAGGGCAGCAGCAGGGCAGCCAGGGTTTTCTGAGAGTCGCTGCGGCATAGAGCCTGGTTGATCAACCCAATGGTAAGGATCTCTAAAGTTTCAAAAAAACATAAATGAATTCATAAGGATATGCAATCCAGTGTAATCTGTTCTAGTGTTTGACCACTTACGGTCATGCTCTTCCTGCACTTCCGCGTTGACTGCGTTTAGTCCCCCTTGTAGCTCGTTCCACGTCAGCAGGTCTCTTCCTGCCTGACTCTTAAGTTTACACAGCTCCTCAAAGTACCTAAAGGGAGATTTCATTTCAAGGTACAAACATCAACATAGCTTTTGGCCTTGAGATCAGGCATGTGTACAAGTATGATATACACGGTTAAAGTCAGCCACAACCAGACATTATACAAAAGATTTTTTTAAGAAAAACAAAATGACCAGACGGGTCTGGTTAATTTCATGACAGCAGCTCACCTCTGAAACAAGCCGTCATCGATGTCAGCCAGCCCCGCCGCTGGGCTGATCAGGGTCGCACAGAAGGCACCCGAATCTTTTACATCCAGGGCCTGGTTTATCAGGGCTACAGCAGATAGCATTTCCACTGCCACAAACAGCTCTTCCTGCTGCAGCGCCCCCTGGAGGAATCAAAAAGTATGCAAAAACCATTAAGCACTGAGAACACCCACAACTGTCTTGTTCACCATGAACAGTTTATCTAGCGCGCGCGCACACGCACGCACGCGCGCACGCACGCACGCGCGCACGCACGCACACGCGCGCGCACACACACACACACACACACTTAAATTAGAAACTATTAATACTACCTCCATAATACATCCGATTTGTTTGCACAAAAATGACCCTAATCATGCCTGATGACCAAGATGAACTATATACCTGAGGACTCTGTGCCTGCAGAGGTGCGAGTTCACGCTGATACAGCTCAGAGGCAAAAGGATAGACATCTGGGAGCTGGGCATCTGGGTTCATTATGGCCCGCACGGTCTGCCTGGGCTCACCCCGGCGCAGGGCCTCATTGATGGCACACACCGCCTTCTGCACTGTAAACAGCATACACCCCATCCCATTACAACCATTTCACCTGGCAAGGACATCACCGAGCGTCACGCAGTTAACACACACACACACACACCTCGATAGAGGGGAAAAGTCAACACAACAGGTAGATATACATAATGAAGGATAAATTAAACTCTCAACACATCAACACGTTAGAAAAGGGGTGGGTGTCGTGTGATCACTGACTTGTGTGTGAGCGCCGCGCTTCTTCGTTTGCCACACACACTCCTTCCTGTAGTTCATCGCGATCCAGAGGGTCCACGCAGCCAAGGTCCTGCAGACAAAATCACGTCACGTGGACGGACGATTTTATACTTGATCCAGAATTTAAGGTTATTGCAAGGTTATTTATTTTATTTATTTATTTTTTTTAAGAAAACATTTTTCTGGGGGAAAACATTTTTAATGTAACATCCGTTTGTGCTTCTACAAATTGACTACATAGTACACCTTAACATAGTAAGAGGTTACGGTCTTGATTAAAATCCTCTGGAGGTGCTGGAGTCTCCAGAACAAATGCATAAAAGTAAAGAAGTGGTGCATTTTGGGACAGAGCCATCATATATTGTGCAGTAAAGGCATCTGTAGCGTCTCTCTCTCTCTCTCTCTCACCAGTGCCTTCTGCTCACGGTCCGTTGCCAGCTGTTCAAGATACCAGGGGGCATGGTCTCTGTGCAGGCTCTGCAGAGCAAGACAAGGTGTCTGCAGGGCAGAAAGCAAGGCTAGGGCATCCCCAAACTCCAGTGCTTTATCCACACGCTCCACAGTGGCTTGCACTGAAAAGAGAAAAAAATTAAATAAAACGCAAACAAAGCAATACAGCACTGAAGTAGACTGAAGCTGGGAAAGACTGTAATACTTGAGCTTGGATGTTCAATAATAAAACACACACACACATATCAATGCACAATTAGTTTTAAATAGAACACTCCTCGCTGAGCCTTGTTATCACTGAATTTCCCAGCAACTGCCATTTGGCCAAGTGCCACTATCGTACCACAATCCCACAGACAATACAACAAGTGAGCCTGACATCTAGTGGACACACACTAGTGCAGTCCTCCTAGACACACAGTTAGTTTTCCTCAATGATCCTCCATACTCACCATTGACCTTGTTAACTGTGTGCTGGATCTCACTTTGAGTGAGGTACTCCTCATAAATGTCCTTTTCCTGAGAGCCATTCAGCTATATAAATAAAAATGTATGAAAACATTTCAATATAAAAAAAATAAAAACAGTCCCTGTGTCTATTCCTGTTACTGATCAACATATTAAATATGATTTTATCTTCTTTTTTTTTAAATGAAGGGAAGCCACTCGGCAAGTACAGAACAGCACCGTATGCAGAAAAGAAGTATTTAGCAAAGCAAGCCATCCTTTGTAAGCTCTGAACTGAAGCTGAATCATACCCACCCTGGTGTTGGCTCGAGCAGCCTTCTGAGCCCTGGCCTGACGCAGCATCTCCTGGTAGACAGGCATGAGAGGATTCTGCAGGTCAGTCAGCATGGCGTTGGGGTTCCGCAAGGCCTGAGCAGTGTCCTCCACACAGCCCCGCTCCACTGCCTCATTGATGGCTATCACCGCAGCGTGCACTAGGGTGAGATGATAAAACGTAGATGGTCCGATACAAAAAATAAATAAATACAAGAAATGTGGGACCAGTATAATACAAAACTGCCTCACAAGCGTATTTTGAAAAGGTGATTTTTTTTTTTTTTTTTTTAAATCAAGAGGAAAAGGTCAAGAAAGGAGGACAAGACAGCATCACAGTGAGCACAGCACAGATAATATGAATTCACCAATGCCGGCAGTTAAGGTGCAACGTACATGGTACAAGTAAAATTTCAGCGTCAACTTCAATACAGACGCACTTGCATATTCTAGTGCATCTCTGACATTTCTAAATGACAGAGGGTTTTACTTCCCCTATTAGTTTCCATGTACATGTACCAGGCTCTAATGCAAAGATTGAGAGCTAAGATTAAGTATGTACGGCATAGAAGTTTTCTATACCTGCAGCTTCATCTACAGACAATTCGTTGGCCAAGATGCCCCCGATTTTGCTGAATGCTGGCATCTGGATGCCATACTTCTCCAGTTCTCGCTTCATGTTGTTAATCTCCTCCTCTGAGAAGCAAAAAAAAAAAAAAAAGACTCATAAAACCTCACTCAACCCCCTTTGTGAATGGCACTGAAACTTGACCAGCGGACTCCATAACTCACTCTTTACCTATAAAATTGAGTAAAGTAGACCACTTAAAAGTTGCTGGTGTAGGAAAAGGAGTGTATACAATATTTGATAGCAATTAATAGTGAAATTCAGAAAACAATGGGGCAAAACAAAACAAAAAAAATTGTGAAGATTGAAGTTAAAATGCGCATAAAATACGAACCATCCAACTTTTATGCACTCCGGGATAAGGGAGGCAGAGGACAGCGGGCTCAAATTTTGAAGGCCGCAGTCCAATGTGCGAAAGAGCATAAAGTGATTAGATCAGACCATCGACACGCAGCTATACCTGTGAACTTCACTTTGCCACATAGGTCCTGGATCTGAGGGGCCAATCCCAATCTGAACAGGTAGAAGCTGTTAAAGACATTAATAAACATTAGTTATTATAACACCCATCTGAAAGTATGTACATGAAGTCCTTTCATTAGATATATATATATATATATATTTTTTTTTTTTAACCACACCAAATAAAAATAAATACTAAACCACGTAAATCTTCACTAAAACATTTC
>JAOYSI010020439.1:12103-35282 GCA_025775065.1 Hiodon alosoides | reverse complement strand
TGTTGTCACATGAAAAGATATACTCAAATATTTACAAAAATGTGAGGGGTGTACTCACTTTTGTGAGATACTGTATAACTGATTGATGGCAGCTCACCAGGACGTTAACGGTGCAGCTCATGCGGTGCTCCGGGCTCCCGTCCTGGGTGATGGTGCGGTAGGCCAGCAGGTTCTCCAAGAGGCTGCTGAGTAAGACAGCCAGTGCCTCGCCAGACTGGAATAGGTACCGGTGTCGTCTGCAGTGCTCCAGCAGCCTGTCCAGCAAACAAAACAAAACAAAACAAAAAAAAAAACCCTCAAAGATGACGTGACTCGTTTAATACTGCAAAGGCCTTATGAAACAGGTAACGGGTGGAGTGAACGAGAGAGCAGGACTTACGTTTTCTCTAGTAGGATTTTGTACTGCTCGTCTCCCCGCCCTCCCTCCACCTCCTGATCAAGCTTGGTGATCAGTTCGTTCTCAAACTGCGATTGAAATTCAAACAAACACATATGACATTAGAAAATGTCTGGCCTTCTTTAGCCTTCAAAATCAATCTCACCATCATCATGCTGCATTTTTTGCTTTGCGCATAGTTTACAGATTCGGACTGGTACCATCTTTGAGCCCATTGTGGACAGTGACACGCCACTCACCATCTGAAAACTGTGGCTAGGGCTGAAGTTATGCTCGCATTGCATCATGTCAAAGAAAATGGGGAGTGTTGCTTTCCTCAGTTCTGGCTCAGGCACCAACGTCACCTCCAAAATGGGGCCCACCATGGCTGGGATGAACTTCATCTTGTGGGGTCCTGGAGGGAGGCACAGATGGATTTTGTTCAAAGGTGAGCCTTTTTGCAGACAACAGGAGCCTATGCGCTTGCATATTCCTTAAATTTAGATGTGAATGTTATTGATCAGAGAGGTGCTGACCGCTTCAACACAAGCCAACTCCACGGTGGGTCTTTCAAATCAGTGCTTCTCTCTTTTCAGCTTTGGGGCTGTGACCGGCAGGTGGGTAAAATATTGCATTTCCTCACTTGTGTTTGTGCTGCTGCACATAAAAATGGAGAACCGTGCTTCTAGGAAAATCCTGGAGGGAATTCTTACCAAGGTTGTACCACATGTCTCGGATCTTAAATCCGATGCTCTTCCTCAAGTCGCCGTATCTGTAAGTAAAACAATAAAACATAACTGATTTGTGACAAAAAATTTGTAAAAATGCACTGTAATAAATATTCCAGAAGCCTGCTTTGTCTGCACAATTGTAATAGATTGCATTCCTCAGACAAAAAAATTGAAAAGTTTACTTCACCATACTCTTGTCTCACAACTCTGGTATTACAAAAGACTACTTATCAAATGGAAGGTCTAAAGCTCTCAACGGTCACATGATATCAACTGTACTTGTTTTGACCACACTATAAGTTCCAAAAAGCGACTGACTTGTTAAGGATCTTATTGCGTTTCTCTCGGGAGAAGGACTCCAGCTGCAAAGACTTGTGGGTTAGAAACGCCACAGTCAGGTGGAAATAATTGTTCCATAGCTGAAGAAATAAAAGAGGAAGACTCATCAACAGTGAAACCGTGAATTCATTGTTCAGGTATTGCTCAAGTACTACAGATCCTACCTGCAGCTCGAAGTGTGTGTGGTCCAGAAAGTACTGGTTGAGGACCTCCGAGTACTGGTTAATGGCCCGCAAGAACACCCGGATCTGCAACAGGTTCATTATCATCCAATCGGTAGGAAAAACGTTCCCCATCAGGTCCTTAAACATGATGAATGTCTCCATTAGGAAGTCCTGTCAGGAGAAAGATGGCAAGAATGCATGTTAATGATGAATTAATGAAAGAGGGGCTTTGTAGAAAGTGAGAGGTGGCAGTATCCTGTGCCACAGGATTTCCACACCACCCACTCAAAGTTAAAGGAGGACAGAGCTACTCCAGGGGACTCACAATGATGTCTTGTCTGGTTTTAAAGGTGCTGATGTAGTGGGCGTAGTGTGCATCGTCCATCTGTTTCAGAATGGCTGTCATGCAGGCCAAATAGTGACCCTGTTGAGGGAGAAAACGCATCAGTTGCTCCAAAACTCGCATGACATGAACCAAAGATAACAAGGCGAATGTTGCTTCTGTTCTAACGCCTTGTCAGGTCACTACTTACAATGAGAGGAGAACTTCGACTCATGCTGATGACGGTACGATTGACCCTGCGAAGCAAACGTTCCATGATCATCTGCACATGTCCCCTGGTAGGACCCTGTAGACAGAGAGTAAAGTAAATTAATGGATTGTTAGAACAACTGGCGTTTCTAAATTGAGGGAGAACTAACAAAAGTAATTGTTGAAACCATTATTTCATTCTGTATAATTATTTTTGGTAAAGAAAGCATCCACTGTAATTTTACAGGTGGGTACAGTGTGGGTTGGGGACGTTGTGCTCTCGGCTGCTGTACCACAGCCCTGCATTGCTAGCCCTGGCTGAGAAGGGAGGAGATGGGAGCCCCTCACCACGTCCTTGCGGTCTAGATTGTCCAGCACGGTGCTGAGGAGCTGGGCACAGGCCTCGTAGTCAGGCTTGTTGGAGTGGTCGTCCAGCTGGCCACTAAGCTGGTCAGTCAACAGGGGAAGGAGAACATCACGGCAGTCTGGAGAGGAGGAGAACATGGGCTGCAGTTCTGGTGATGCCCTTGCAGGGTTCAGGTTTTTGTTTGTTCTTACAACACAATTCATGGCCTTGCTGAGGCTTCAGTATCATTCACGCTCACAGAAGAGATTTTTGGGACTTGCCAACTACATAGAGGGGGAGGATAATGTTGGGAGTTAATTAGGATTTGACATTAAAGGGGAGGATATTTTTTTTAGGTGGTGGGAGAACATTAGGATTTGCCAAATACATAGAGGGGGAGAACATTAGGACTTGCCAACTACATTACAGCGGGAGGATGCTGTTTGGGGAGGTGTCCTGTAAATACCCACCTGGCTGTTTGAACAGATCACTCTCTACCATCCTGCACATACAGCCCAACTTCTGCCGCACCAGCTGAGCGTCCGGGATGCTCTCTATGAACTTGGTCAGAAGAACACTGCAACAGAACGCAACAAGGAGAAAAAGGTAAATAAAAATAAAGTTAAATCTTGCTCAGCAACAGTATCAGAGGGAAGAGAATGAATAACAAACTTAGCAACTTAATTTGAAAAACAAAACCTAATGCTTTCCCTTAAATGGCCATCGCATCACTAAGTGGTCGTTGTTGACCAGTTCTCAACAGTTCTCTTGGAAACCTGTCAACAAGCCATCTCCCATCTGAGTTACCTAAGCTCCACAGGATCGAAGACATGCAAGATGTCATTGATGATGGTGGGGAGATATTTAAGTATTGCGCCCTGTAACATAGAAAGAAGAGTAAGCCAACAGAGGCGAGGTGAAAGTGAATGGGGAAAAAAGTAGCATCATTCATCACAAAAATTATTAATTACTAGCTTTATCCCTCTGGTTTTTCTTTACCACTGCAATATATAAACAATGTCACCATGCAGTCTTCCCAAAACTCACTTTGATCTTAACTCCTTCGTCGAGAGGCCTGTCCATAAGGGTGTTGAAGGAAAGGAACAGGCTTCGAACAGAGTTAAAGAATGCATCTCCATCCTCGCTGTTACCATAGAATCTGTGGAAGAGGGTGAAACAGGATTTATCCAACACCCCATTGTGGTCCGGTAACAACTAGCATGCAGGGAGCGGTCGAGGGGCTAACCTGAGGTAGAGGACCCGGGATTGGACAATAAACCTGAATAGGTACTTGAGGGCTTTGAGGGCAGAGTAGAGCCTCTCTGCCAGGTCTGGGTCCTCAGCGTGACCCACATAGTGATTCAGCACCTTGGTCAGCTTCCTTTGGTGGGAAGGGAAAGAGTGAGGTCACAGACACATATCTATGTGGAACTTGATTCTGAGAGCAGTACAGGCAGACCCACGTGTATGCCAGGGTGGCACTGAAGTGCTTGTTGATGTAGGTCTCCAGGACTGGATTGAAGTGCTGAAACTTGATGTCCCCAATCAATGTGATGATGAACACCTGTTAGAATGGCACAGGTCTCATAATGGTTCTTCAAATGATTTTGTTTGTCACTTCTATTACTATACATCATGATTTTATTAAAACCACTGGTTACTAGGAAATTGAAAGCTATGAGCATTAAAAATAAACCCAGAACTGGTGAGACAGAGTTCAGTCCCCAGCAATGTATAGTCTGGCAGGCAATATTGCAGGACATCTACCACTCATGAACTCACCAATGCATTGAACACCAGGGTGTCATAGGTGTCCTCCTCAGAGGTCTCCATCATGATGCTGAAGAGAGCATCTAAGGTGTCCTGCAAAAACTATGTACCCCCACAGGGAAAATTGTGAGAATAGTCCACGACAAGGCCTGGTAACAAAAAGCTAACCCTGACACCTGCCCCATAATAGGCTCACCTTGACAATCTCCCCACCTTCCACCTCCATCAGGCGCCGCAGGTTCTGCTCCAGCTCCTCTGGGTTCGACCTCCAGTTCAGCAGACCCAGCAGATCCACTGACATGCATCCCAAGGCCAGAATCACATGAGTTGTCATCCAGAACAACTAAATAGTTTGGAAAGTTCAATACCCTATCTATTTACACGGCCAGAGTGTCAACTCAATGACCCAAGGTTGCAGATACAGCAGCAAACCATCCTGGGAAAAGAGCCTGCACCCCAAATAGTAGACCTAGATCCAGAATCCAATACATATATAATTCCACACAGCCTAAATCTTTATCTGCATCAAGCACAGCTTCATCAAAGTGGAGATCAACCTTGCACATGTGTAAATGAGCCAACATAAGACCAGTGGGGGCTGCGTGGCCTAGCAGACCATCAATATGATTTTTAATTAAATGTAAAATTAACATGGATATTTGAGACATGAGTTTCTGCATGCCAGGCCTCACCATTCTGCGTCAGCTTGGTGGAACAGGTAAGAGACGCTATCTGGAAGCTGTCTTTGGTCACAGGGATCGAGCTGGAAGGATGGGACGTCCGCCCAGACAGCTTATCCAGCTCCGCCGCTTCTGCCCGTGTCCCAGGCAAGGCTAGGTATGTCTTTGCTTCCTCTGCCTTCTTTACATCCACCTGGAAGGTCGTAAATGGGAAATATCCCAAATTATAGTTTTATTTATATATTATCATTTTACCATATTAACAAATGGGATCTGTTTCATGAGCTGATTTAAACGCTGATCTTAGACCAAAGCCGGTCAGACACAAGTAAATGCACAGTAGTTCACATTACTTAATGCATACCAGTCTTCATTCCTAATGTTTGGTGACCAGAAGATTTGGATAATATAATCACAATAAATACTTTGCTTTTGAGGCTTGTGAAAGCCTGCCTTGTTGATCAATCAACACAGAATCGCTATTAGCTCAGGGATCGCTCCGAGCTCCCCATGCCCCTATTATAGGCTGCTATTATGCTCAGGAATCAAGGTGTAGTTCCATGCAGTCACAACACTAAATCACATGGCAGTGACACAAATAAAATTCTCACCATAGTTATTGAAGCACCAAGGACTGATTAGTCTCTAATTTTCCCTCTTGCAGTGTGACGCAGAAACTTAGACGGTGCTCATCTGCAAGCGTTTTACAAGGTAAGATTCAGATTTTAAAACGGCATCACCTTGTAAACGATGAGGTCATGCTGGCCATCCCGCAGCGTGGTCCCGTCCTCTTTCATCAGCCGAACGAACGCCATGCCAAAGGGCTTCTCCGACTTGTCCCTGGCTGGAAGATTTGGACCGGTCAGAGGCAGGAGGTACATGGGGCTGCTCGTGGCAGTGCCCTACCCGCTCCTAGCTGTCTTCCACCAGAGGAAAGCAGCACGACCAGGGCACAAATGTAATGTTCGCTATGGGTTCAGGGGCACTCACAGTCCTGGGACGACCGGTGTCGAAACGTCAGCCTGAGGTGACAGCGACATACGTCCTCTATGGGAATAGCCACCTGGGGGGGGAGCAGCATTGAAAATTTGTACAGTAATTGAATTTTTTTTTTTAAAGAGTAACCAGGGTGACTGATTTTATACATAATTGATTTTTTTATATACAGTGGAACTCCAATATTCGTCATTAATCCGGATGAATATTAAAAAGGACGAATATCAAACAAATTTTTCCCATAGGAATTAACTAAAAATGGTTTAATCTGTTCGCAGCCCCGAATTTTTCCTATTTATTCTTTAAAAAAAAATTTCACTCAAATAGGCCTACATAAATAAAATTTGTAAAAAAAAATATTTGTCATATTATCAAACAGTGGAGATCTTTTAGAAGCAAGAATTGTCACACCTTTCGCAACTTCAGCTGATTTAATAGCATCTTTTATTTTTAGTATGCTAGCTATAGTAGTTCTCGGCATATTAAATCATTTTGCTAAACTGCTGAGCAGTGTACCACTTTCAAACTTGGCTATAATTTTATTTTTAAATTCAGTGGTGGTTCTCACCGCTTTTCTTTTTTGTTTTTTATCGTCACTACACTTTTTACGGCCCATAGTCACTTACAGTACTGTATTTATTAAAAAATTTACTGTAAAATTCGTAAATATTAAAAAGAAATAAAAGTATTAAACAAGAGGTAATGCGCGTACTTTCAATCACCGCTAGAGACTGAGCCAACTCGCCGGCCAAGTCGGAGGTGGGACGAATATTGACTTTTCGGGCGAATATCAAACAAAAATTTCAACGAAAAATAGGACAAATTTTTAAATAGACAAATATTGGAGTTGTGTGTGTGTGTGTGTGTGTGTGTGTGTGTAAAAAAAAATTATATATAAAAGCTTCTCCAGCTGCTTGTCTGTACCTTGACTGTTTCGTTCCAGCAGGGCTGTTTGACTTGGTAGTAAATGACAGACTTGTACTCGGTTATACCATCATAGCCCGCTCCAGGGAATATTGCTTTCTGTAAAAGGAAACATTAATGGCTAACAAGGAAAGAACTTTATCTGTTTACATTTGAACGGCAAAGTTTTACATATGACAGCAACAAACGCATTGAGAAGCTGTTTTTAGCGACAATGGCTAATTGTTTTGAAGCTACCATCGTTACACGTGCCAGAATAAAAGCATTTTCCTCTGCAATAGTAAGTATTTAGACAGGTGCAGTGCTAACTTACCTCCACAGGTATGCCTTCAGCGTCCAGCACACTCAACATCACCTCCACATTTTTTGGGGTCTTCTTTTTCCCTCGGTCAAACTCCCCTTGCAGCAGCGTCACATAGATATCATTCCTCACGTTCCCTGGAAGACCACAAACCCGTTTACCCCTCTGTACCAAAGTATAAAACATGTTGTGGAGGTGTTGGTCAGTCTAACCACTATGGTGGGTGCCATTAAAAATATTTCAATGGAGCACCTCGAATCCCTGTTGCAATAAACGGCTCATACTAAGAACATCAATCCCGCCTACATGCGATTTAAACAGAAGTAATGCACTACAGCTTATTTTCAACTATGAAGGCAGTACCAGTATTATTACCTGCATTGGAGTTTGAATGAATAACAGCCTAGGCACCATTTTTAAAAGGTAAAATCACAAACAAATAAATGCACAATTTCTTCCCGGACCTGGGAGGATGATTTCAGGGAAGCCCATCTTCCTGACTATTGCTGTGGTGCGGTCCACAAAGTGCGGGTAATCTTTCTGGACTTGGGCCAGGTCCCCAGGAAGCAGCTTCAGTGTCACAAACAGTCCTGCAGACACATGTCTGTCAAGTTTGGTGACAACAACTGGTGGGTTTGACCAATGGCAACAACTGGATTATTCAGATCAGACAGACAGAAGGACCTTCCCTCACCTTGACCCTTGTGATTGACCTCTCGGGTAGCAATGACCTTGTTGAAGACGGCGGTGAGAGGCTCGTTCTCCCCGATGACGCGAGATGGAATCAAAGGAGACATGATTAACTGCCTCTGGCGGATGTAGGTCTCCATTGCAATTCTAAAAGGAAGACAGAGTATGATCCCAACAGGTGAGATATTCAATTACTCCACTCCAGGAAGCTGTGGGTAAACATAGGTTTGCGTGTGGTAGAAGAAAAAAAAGACAGAAGCACCACAGTGCATGGGCTATAAGACATAGGTATTAACACGCTTATGACCAGCATGTAAAATATGTAAATCTCCTCCCATAAATCCTCCATGTGTATAAACAAAAACTTGTTTGTTTTAGGAGCTAAATGAGCTTTTGGGAATTTAAATGGGGGTGCAATCTTCAGAAGCACAGTTGCAATCATGCCGTACAATCTCACACCCTGACGAGAGCAAATTTTGACAACCTGCTAATTGCACTCCATACTATATGCAACATCTTTTTCCAAAGAATATATAAGAAATGGATACAAAAGTGATATTTTAAAATTTGGTCCCAGCCTGTTCAAAAGAGTTTGTGCACAGAGTAGCAATTAGAAATAATTGATATTTTAACTACCTCACATGGGACTTCATATTTAAATTCATATAACTCATTTGGTTCTTCTGATATTACATTTTAATATTATAAGTACAAAGTTGTGGTCATTATCCAAATATCAAGATGAGCATGGAATGGAATAACCATTATTTCTGACTAATTAAAAATTTCAGACGTTATTTCATTAAAACATTATTTTACGTTTAATCTTAGTGACCACCGTCTCCAAAATAAAGAAATGACCCGACCGTAACCATAATGGAACGGAGATATTAACTATTTTAGGACAGCTCCCGCAGCTTTACAGTGCGTTTTCAGCTTCAGTCACTCATACTCTGTTTTTTAGGAAGAGGTGTAATGGCTAACACTTCAAAAGACAACAAAGGTATTTTATCATCTTTCTTGAATATTCATAACAGATGCATTTTGTAGGAGAGGTGTTGCTGCAGTGTCAACATTCTATGGACCGGGACTGTGGCTCAGAGTACAAGAAGGGCCACACAGCAGAATTTCAGGAGGTGCCGGGTAAGCACTGGTCAGGTGTATAAGCTCACAGCCAAACAGGTAGTAAGGATGTGTGGCTGAATCATTAAATGGGAACATCACCCAACAGTAAAGTCATTAGCACTCTAAAGAGTTTACATCACTCATTCAAGTAGCGAATGGGACCTTTGCAATAGCCAGCAAAAATATTCCTACTGCGTGCCAATGCCGCTTATGGGCATAAGAGAGTGTCAAAGGATTGTATTACCTGACAAGTATTATCCTGGCCTTTTCTTCAACATGCATGGATCAGAAGTGACCAAATAGTACTCATTGGACACAAGGTCTGCGTTAAGTACACCTTGCCTCTGAAGTCACAATGTTGATTCAACACTAGCGTGCTAGTTTCTACAAAAAAGGTCACTAAAACTCACAGGACTGCCCATGGGACAGGAGATGGACAACCTGGTTCTTAAATCTATTGCGGGACCAAGGAGCCCTAGAGTTAGTGCCTGGTTCCATGGTCATGTGTATCTGGCCTGGTCAGGGTACAATCGGCCTATTATAAGACAAAGCTGACGTAGCCTGTTGGATTACCGTCCTGGGAGAACATCTGCCTTGCACACTATGGCATTTCATCCCCACTGACGTTTTCCACGCTGTGACATTCCAACAGAACCCTCGTTGATTCCAATCTGAACCCTGTGTGACACTGTGTTGGTGCTGAAATGGATTTTAGACTACCCTTAGAGTGATCAATCATCATCAATCCTCATTTTAGGTACCACACTGCATTGCCATTGAAGGACTCACTGCTGGAATGGGATGAAATGCTGCTTCTCCTCGTCATCCAGCTTCCCTTGAGCGATGTCTGTGATGTCCATCACTATGAAGAAGACACAATGAGTAAATATCAGATGCATCAGGAATAATAAATTAATTTGATATTGTTTAGACCAGGGGACAAAAGCTTAAAGAAAATACACCTTGAGAATAATCAGAAATAATAAATAAAAATTGCCATACATTTTACATTGGTTAGTTTTTACTGACATACTTGTCTAGCAAGACTCACACAGGCTGTAATGGTGACAAGGTGGAGCCAGGACCTGGGTGTTGAGGGCTAAACTCTTGATTAGCCCCAGTATTTTATTTCCAACCTTTGATCCCTTGCAAGTTTAGCCTTGGCCTAAAGTGGGGTCCACAAAGGCCCGAGTACCCTAGCGCTGGTTACAGCCCTTCAAACACCTGCTGCCGTGCACAGCAGAAGGGATCGTGTGACATGGAACAAAGAAGCTGCACTGAACACAAAAGCAGCCGTCTCATAGGGGGCCACATGGCCTCGGGCCTGGGTATCAGGATACATGGCATCTCCAGAGACATGACCTTTCCTCCCCGCCTCCTCTCATTCGGTGGCTTTGCTCTCTCCTTGGGACAGGGGGTACTGCGCTGTTCAGATCCAGTCCACTTACTCTACGCCCAGGTGGCACACAAAATGGTCATTTCTCATCCGACACTGGAAATCAATCCTCTTCCCAAAACACAGAGCCCAATTTACTGAATTTCCAGTCATTTATTTTACAGGGCACATGGGGTTTTAGGCTTTAATGGGTCAGGAGATATAGTGTCAAAATGGGGTCAGATTCAATATGTTTCAGCACCTGCTTTTTGTTTTACACTTTGCTTTCACCAGATTAACTCAAAGAATATGCCAGACATAATCCACAAGAACTAATTACATCATTAGCTAAAGATATAATGATGAATAGGAAACACAAAAGATGATTTACCATAATTTTATGCATAAAATGAAGGCAACATTTTGGATTTAAGGTAGTTTAACTAAACAGCTCAAAATTGCAAGATTCAGTGCCCGCAAGATTGTGATGTTCAACAATGACTTTCAGGTGGCGCTTTAGAAAACGTTTGAACTGAAATTAAGCATGATGTCTCTTGACTTGTTTGAGAGTTTGAGACATCAGACAAAGATCAAAAGATCCCTCTACTCATGCAAAAAAATTGTTATGCTACAATTACCTGCGAGTTGTTTAGTTTTTTACCCTCGGTTTTTCCCAAAATCCCAGGAATGCAAAATCCTTCTCTTTAGAAATAAGTACGATTGACGTGAAATGCTATGCATTTAATCTTTGGACTACTTTGATGTTAAGTTATGAAGGAAATGTTGAAGGAACTGTTAAGTTAAAAGATGGCCGAATGACAAGCCAATCAAATATTTCTTATTTGGGGGAAATTACTTAATCATCTTCTCAAGAACTACTGGCCTGACTGACACGAGATTTCAGATATATACTGCTTTGTAGCAGTACCTAATCACATTTCAAAAGGAAAGGTTTATACAGCAAAAAAATGCAAAATTAAAAGTTTAATTTTTCATGTTTATAAATATGAATGAACACGATTGATATGACCTTTTTTTCAAGTAATATGATATATACACTCAGCATACTGATAGACAAGAGGACTTCATAAATGTGCATCAATTTTATATTGGCATCTCACAGGTTTCTCAAGCTTTGACCCTAAAATCGATATTAAGACTCTTAAAGTAATGCACAAAATTCATCTCAGGAACTGCAAATCGCATTGACATAAAATGTGATGTATATGGTCATTGTTCCAGGCTCAATCTAAATTGTGAAGAAAATGTTTCTTTATAAGATAGCGAGCCAAGAATATTCTATTCTGTTGTAGTCCGTACTTACTTTCCAACTTGCATGCTGAAACCAAAATGTTTGAAATGCTGGAACCCTATTGCTTTTGCTACAATTTACTTAAATATAAATATACATTTAAAATGTAAGTCCACAATTTCTACGCTTGTACGATTACCTAAAAGCACTTTTAATGCAGGAACAAAAACTGGGCTTTGAAATAACGTCAATGCACTGGATTGAAGACCAGTTCAATACTGTTAATATGGCAACTACATTGCCATGAAAACCAACCAACCACTGAGAGAATGCAGCAATATAATGCAAAAAAAAAAATTTTGTTATGAACAAGGAAACATATGTTCATAAGGGATGTGAATTGTTTAAAAAAAAAAGTTTACACTATTCAAATTATAACATTAAAATTAGGGCTGTCAAACGATTAAAATAATCGCGATTAATCGCAATTTTTGAATGTGCTCAAATTTGGACTTAAATAAACAATTTTCCATTTAAAAAGCAGCGTGTTAAGTTAAAGGCATACTGTGTTCGCTTTCTGCTCGTTGACTTGTCCGTTTGCCTCCCGCGCACGAACTCTAAAAGAGTAGCCTGCTGCTGTCCTGCATTGCTAGCCCACTTACTACTGCTCCCGGCCTCAACTCTGTGTTTTGCTTGTAAATGATACTTCAGACTCAACGTACTTCGGTGATACACAAATTCAACCTTACAGTAGCTACAAATAACTTTGCTTTTATCCAAAGACCCATCTGTAAAGGTTTTGTAATAAAATTGGCCGTTTAAAAGCCCTTTAGCAGCTTTCTCCATCATTCAAGCTTAATCAGCAAAGCTACATCTAAATTCAAGCAGTCCATTGACAAACAAGCGCGAGAGCGTGGAGTTGTATTTTAACTATGGCTCAAAAAAAAGGCTTCAATTGCGACAAAAAAATTAACTATGTTAAGCATTTGAAATGAATCGCACGCGTTAACTCTGACAGCCCTAATTAAAACATTTAACTGTTGAGTTAATCTAGTTAAAGCACACCAACCCAATGATGTTACTAGTAATACCAACGATGTGGAGTGCAATTTGGGGCTCAGCTTCTGCTACCGGCTCAACCATCTTTTCACCCCAGACTTTTTGCAAAAGAGTTAGCAGCCAACTATCAGGTCTACATAACTTACAGGTAACAAATTGACAAATATTACATTGTCAAATTAAAAGACAAACCAACCAGCCTTAATTATCAACCACTATAATGTAACATTGGGCAACGTTTGATTTATAATAAAACCATAAAACTTAGATCCAGGTCACTTAAAGGTAAACTTCAAATAAAACATTTATAACTGCTTGCAGTTGTCTCTGTAAATCCTGACGCAATTTATTTGCCTTTTTTAGACAGCTCAAATTATTAGCACAGTACAGGCATTATTCTGTACAGGCAGAAAAGTTTCCGTCCGAACAAGATCCAACTAAATATACTGCTTATCAGCCAGAGCTAATACAACTGAATTATGAGACCCTTCAGAAAAGCTACAGAAGGTAAAGAGGAGATGTAGCCAGTTAGCTTCACTGTGAGAAGGTCATTGAACTCACGATCACTCAACTATGGATGCCCATACTGCTCTGAAAAAGAATGGCCCAAATATCACGATAACAAGAGTGATGAGGTCAGTTTTCTTTCTTTTTTGTTCCCCCTGATGACACAGACAATCGCCATAGGTTTGAGATTCTCTATGGTAAACAAGTAGAGTTTCAAGTTTCAAACAAGATATGTTTCTGTAGTATCCGTTTATAAGGTTGGTTCACCTGCATACAGAAATTAATGGGGTGGTTAAAGACTAAAATTAAAATATTAGCAGACTAATGGTAAGACCTATATTTATGGTTTATAATTTAAATATTTTAACACCCCAATATTCACTAGATGTTACATAGCAAACGTGAAACCTTTTGTGCATAAAAGGGTGACATGATTGGAAGTTACATTTCCCCCCAATTCTTATTTAGTTTCTCAATCACAGTTTGAAAGGTTATACAACTGACCTTAAAAGTATGGGTTTCTCATACATTGGACATTGTGACTATTTCTTAGGCTGCCATGCCGCTTGGACCCCCAATCACTGCTTGCAGCTATACTTATAACTAGATTGATACATTTTAACTTAAGCTCCAGCGCATGACTTTAACCTATCATTTGCCCAATTCTGACAATTGGTTGTTGGTCCTCACCTGCAACTCCGAACGGTCTCCTCAGCCCTCCTGTGTGCTTCTTTCCCTCCTTCAGCTCCATGCAGCCCACTCGGATGATCTGACAGACTAAGAACAGCCTCGGTCGGATCAGGTCACTGCTGCTTAGGTCCTGCGAGGAAAGGGAGCGATGAGGGAAATCCAGGTCTAAAGCACAAAACAGCCACCACTGCGATGTCTTTGATGCCAGAGAAGGGACGGGTGGGTTTAGTGGAGACCAAGGAACTAACGTCAAAGGGACGAACTGGACATGCAGAGTGCAGGAATAAACTAGAGAAGACAGGAGAAAAAGGGGAGAAACCACAATTCCTTTACCGTGAAGAGCGCAGGGAGGTTGTTGAGCTTCTCAATCTCTTTGGGCATGCCTGTGCTGTCCCACCGTACCAGGAAGTTCTCACTGTAACACACAGGTGCAGCATGAGCACCAGAGACAGGGAATTGAACACACGCACACAGGTTCAGCTGGCAATATGGGAAGGGAGTGACCTGATGAACACGGACTGGTCTGGGTCATAGAGGGACATCAGCAGCTCAGCGTCCTCCCCGATGTTGCATACAAAGTTTTTGAGATTCATAAAGAGGCTGTAGGTGTGGACCGTGCTGAACAGGGACTGACGCCTCATCTCCAGGTTCTGGCGCCGGGTCTGTGGGAGGTTCAGAGTGTTTCCGCATCAATAGCTGCCAGGGCTTGTTTCTGTGCAGTTAACATCGAGCAGTTAATTAACTTATTTGAATTACCAGCAAGGAGGCTGACTCAACAGGGGCTAGCAATTGACAGGTAACTGTACCGTATGGTTTCCACAAAAGTACATCAAATGGAGAAACATGTTGAAAGACTTTTTGTTCAAGGCTCTTAACCTGAGCACAAAGTAAACTAAATTCCAAGGTTAATACTACCAATTTTGAACTTGATCTTTAACATGAAGTTATTTCAAGGGGAATCCAACAAACACGTCCAGGTTGTTCTAACCTTCTCCTCCAGAATCCTTTCATCAACGCTGCGCGATGCGGTTTCGTGAGCACGGAACAGGCTGATCGTGCTGGTATAGTCTGGATCCAAGGTGATCCCCGCCTCATCCCGAACCACCAGGTCCAGATCCAATATACTGCACAACAGAAACGGTATTCCAAGCCTTGTGAACCCAACCCGCGAGACAACGACACAAACAAACTATGCGTAAAACGCAATTCCCACCATAGCACAGAACAAAGAGCTGAAGCTAAACGACACCTGCCCTGATGCAGGGGAAAACACAAGGGAAACGGAGGCAAGCCTCTCACCGGTTTCCGTAATCGATCTTGGCCGTGACTTTCTTCTTGAGCTCCACCAGTTCATCCTTGGGCAGTGTTCCGGACACTATCTGCGAGCGGTACTCAATCAGGCTGTAGGCCATCTGCTGTACATTGCGGAACTTGTTGATGTCATTGATCTGTTAGAAATACACGCTCGCATCAGAGCACCTCCCAGCCATACAGTGTGTGCCAACTTGTTCAAGTCACACAATATGGGGCCTTTAAATAACAGAAGGGTAACACTTTTTTTGTTTCACGTCAAGGAACTGGGTACAAATGCCATGAGAAAGGGCATGGAGGGCAAGGAAAGGGCACCAACTCACCACATACAACCTGTGCCATATCTGAGCCCATTCCCTGAGTGTAGCACCAAGCTCTTGTACCAGGGGCAGATCAGCAGGAATAATGGTCTCTTGCTGGCTGCAAGGGGTGGGCGACCGGGGGTGAAGGGAAGGAATGTTAGAACTGCGCACCAAAGATTACTGCGGTCACCAGCTACTGACCTTCACAGTGTTCTATTTTGTTTTCGAAAGGAATAATTCAATTAATAAGAATTATTTTAGACTGTTTATCGTCTCGTGTCTCATCTGTTTGCTTTGCATATTCTAATGTGCTCTTATATCCTGTGACTCTAGCTCTGGAAGAGGCCACCCTCTCCCAATCTGCTAATGATGATAACAATAACCCTCTCACGCTTTCAGTGACTAGAATGCGTCACAAAGACTGACTTCACCCAAGCAATGCTTCTTCACTGCAATTGTCAAAAACGTTTCTCAGGTCAATTTTTCTGTGGAGCAATACCAGAGAATCGATTACGGTTTATTAAATAGCATTTCAAACAGATCACTTCTAAGTAATGCAACATTATCTGTTCCCTGCTGTGGCTGTTTTTGGACTTGTGCACTGGAGGATGTGTTTTACAGCTGAAGAGGGATTTAGGGAGTCTTTGTAGGGGTGCCGACTTACCCCGTGCCTTCAACTTTAGCTTCTTTCAAATGGATATAGGTGGCGGGGAAAATGCCCTAGGAAACAACGCAGAACAACGAAGGTCAACGGCTGATCACATCGGCCCCAGAAACATGTCTCTGTCAGAGCTACCATGTTTGTAAATCACAGACCTTTTGTGATTTGTTCCGTAGTGTGTATCCTCTGTACCACCCTAAGCGGACGACATAGAGAGAGCATTTATAAAACAGGTGACAGACCGTGATTCTTAAAAAAAAAAAAAAAAAACGGTAACACTAATCACAGTGCCGATAAGCGGCTTCAATGCAGCTCTGGTCTGGGTGTTAGAGGAGGGCTGCAGAATGTAGCACCTTAGGCCTAAGCATGTGGAAGCTCGTCCCCAGGAAGTACCGGCGGATGTGTCAGGGCGTGCCGGGGAGTTCATGCTCACCTTCAAACGTCTCCAGGATGTGCACAGTGTCCCCCACCTGCAGAGAGAGCTCCTGCCCTCCCCTTGCATCATAGTTATAGATTGCTACGAGGGGGAAAAGTTTGACATTAGGGAAGACTCTAATACCGACATAAGAATCAAGAGTCGTACCTCTCGAACAAATGACAAAATATGAGATGCTGGCCAGGGCAGCAATGTTTTTATTACTCCCATTATTGCTAGTGTTTTTTGTGTTGTTAATGCTTCAGTATAGTGGATTAAGTACTTTTGATAGCATGAAACTATGGATAAGAGTGTCGACCATTTTCAAGAAAATAAATTGCACACTCAGCAAGTTTCATTAGCACTTAACCACACAAGTGCTGATGATAATGACACCTTTGGACCAGACTAAATAGCTTGTTCAGCTGGTCACCACTTCCCCACCAATCACATAGGACCTTCCCAGAAAGGCTTTACCTCTGTCTTACCCAGCCTTAAAAACCGCGATTGGGAGCCCGGTAGACAGTGCAGCACATTCCCAAACGCTACCTCCCGCCCTCCCCCGCGACCGCGTTCCCTCCCCACACTCTGCGTGGAACCCCCTGTCCTGACTTGCCATGCAGTAATCTCTGCTGCCTGAGGCCAGATCTCCCTGCAGGCTCTGACTGAATCTGCTCACTGCACTGCAATGTGAAACAGTCTCTCTTTCTCGCTTACTCCTTTGCAGCCTTAAATAGTCTAATTAAATCTTGCAAGAACGTACCTTAACTAGACCCGAACTAGTCCAAACGCAAATTACCATCATTTGTCAGAAGCATTTTAACATTGGTAAGTGTTGAAATATGTATTAGAAAACCTACATTAAGTCAGCACAGTATCTATCTGGTAACCGTGGCTCCCTCTTGCACAAATCCCACACAAGCAGTCATGGTTTAAGCACTGTTGGCCATGGTGTGAAGCCAGATATTTAAAGAATTTCACGTCGTTCCACTTTGCTAGGCATTGAGCCTAAAGTCTGCGAGACAGTCCAACACACAAACCTCCCGCTTCTTTACTAAAAGATTACCATCGTACAAGTTAAAACTATTGCTGATATTTTAAGTACTAGCCATTTAAGAGGAAAAGGGAACTAATATGAAATTATATATAAGCTCTATATAACCCCACCCCCGTCCTGCCACTGCCCGCCTTCACACACCAACAAATCATTTTTAAGTTATTAGGCCAAGGAGGGAAATATGTACAGGATGAAGAGACAAAAGTTTCTTTGAAGGTTAACATCAACCGAAAATTGATTGAGGGGAGGAGTTGTTTGGAAACCTGAATCCTTTCCGCACAGCTCTTCCTTTTCTGCACTTCATTTTTCTGCCAAAAACCAATAAAGATCTCCGGGCCTCCCTCACCCCACCATCACAGAAAACAATGGCCTTTATTATGGCCACACAAAAAAAAGAAAAGCCAGCTATCTCCAAAGGCACTTGCAAAGACTGACAATGGACCATTTCACAAACTTGACACGGTGTGGACTGTGCCAGGGCCTGGTAACAGAGGAGCTGCAGAGTGAAAATGATAATTGCAAGCGTGCCGAGATGTACAAGTGCCCCCCCCACCCCAGTCCCGCCACTGCACGCCTTCGTCTGCCCCTGAGCTACCCCTCACGGGTGGGCTTCACTCAAGCCATTGTTCCCCTCTGCTTCTGACCTCACTGCCTCCCAGACCATCCAGTGGCCTTCAGAAAAACCACAGGTTCTTCGTCTGTTGCTTATTGTTGTGCAGTACAGACGGTCACATACCCCATCAGCACTGTGCCTTAAGGCAACAAAGCCATGCTGTCCAGAATTAGGTTCCTCAGACTGATTAGGTGGGATGTCATGTAGGTGCCATGACAACGTGCATGTGAACTGATAAGTCCAACACATGTACCTTGACAAACAGTTTTCCATGTTGACGACAGAAGACCTAAGTATGGCCAGGTGTAATTGCATAATGTTACAGACCGTGGTGGAAACCGAGAGCAATCTGAACAGTCATTCACGTCCTTTTTTTTTTTTAAACAGACACTGACTGCTTTCCTATTTTTTTTTGTCGGTAACATTTTGACGTTTGCGAAAGAATTACTTGCCTGCCTGCGTTTACCTTATGGGTGTGTAGGTTCAGCCACACTTCATACCCCGCCTGGCGTGCCCCCTAGCTAATCCATGCTTTGGTTCGTAACTCAACTTTTAAACGCTTTGTCTTCAGGTAGAGTTGAAGAAAAAATACGTATTTACATATGTAAACGTAACCCAAATATTAAGTTACTTTAAAAAAGACAAAATGCAAAGTTGCGGGGTGGGACCTTAATGAGGGATCACCACCTTCCTAAACAACACGCAAATGTCGCATCGGATTAAAACAAACAAATATTTAGATGGTAAATGTATTCCGCAAGAACAGAACCGAGATTTATTTAGTAATCTACATGTTTATTTTGACTCTAACATCACCCGAGACACACAAACAAGTGAGACAGGTACACTTCTTCAACTTCCTAACTTTTTACAAGTTTCAGAGCGTTAGCTCCGAACGGGGAGGGCGATATGATAAGAGGACAAATCACGCCGATAATAAAACTTCAGTTTTGATAACTTACCCACGCCATATTTTTCTTTTTTAGTTGGAATCCAGCGGGTCATTGTAGTTATATTTGTGATGAATAAATAAATAAATAAATGCAGACCAGGGGCGGTTGGTTCAGCTCTCTCGCCCTGGACATCACAGTTCCGCCATTATGACTAACAGAAGGGGGGAGGGGAGAAAGGGTCCAATGCGACTCACTCAGCTCCGCGAAACTACATGCCAAAGTCCAGTTTAATCGTTAGTTTTATCATGGCACAAGACATTGTATTAAAAACGGCCGTTCACCTGCATTTCTGTAAACTTGTATAACAATTAGTTTAAACTAAACTTGTATAATACATTCATTTTAGAGCGTTGAGTCCGCGTTGTTATGCGAAAGGTACTCAAGCAAACATTTTGAAAGTAAATGTAATTTCATTCGTAAGCGTAGATAAGTATACGTACGACTGCATACCATCTGTCAATTAATGCTCAACAATGAATTACAAGTTTTCCTAAATAGCCTGCTGCTTTTCCGCGGAAACATATCGTAACCCATACTCAGCGTAGTGCGAAGCTATTAAACTCCAAGTCTTATTGCAGTGGCAGAAGGTAACGTTGCTAAATGAGCTACCACATGAGGGCGCATGGGGATTCGAGGTCTCTTTTTAGTAACAAATAGTAGGGCGTTAACAAAATAAAACGCTTCAAGTGAAAACGGTATTTACCAAATCACAGAGCTTTGAATGTCAGTGGTACACACTAGGCAACAGAAAACAAAACCGTATTATTTTTAAGAACGGCTCGGAATATTTATGTTCATAACATGCTTATATGACGTTTGCCAACGCTTTTTACATTGTTAATGTAAAAATATTAGACAATTGATTAGTTGTTGTTTTTTAATCGGGGATGCAGTTACGTCAAGGATACTAGGCGCTCTGACTTTACTGAGGCTGACTGGTTTCTGTAGTTTACTTTCAGGGGTAATTAAGGTGATACAATTATGAGGGGTCAAGGGTCCAGGCTTCTAGTTGGAGTTTTGGCAGAGTCTACAGTCCTTAAGGGACAATAATATTTAGGGGAGAGGATGTGGAAATCGTGGAATCTGTTAAAGGGAGGCCAACTCCCAAACATGATTAGTCTTTTCTCCGGGGAGCTGCCTTACATGTGAGGGGAGAAGCTAACACAAGGATGAGAAGATTTTTTAAAAGATAAATATAGAAAGATTATTATAGCCTGTAGTTTTTTAAGTACTTCTTGTCCAAATAAACGGAATAATCACACCCTTAATTTAGAAAAAAATTAGATCACTGCAATGTTAAAAATATTTAAAATGGGTTTCGCCAACTAGATATTTTTGCTTTTTTATCACATGAAATTTTCTTACATCATTGGCAGATAGTTTGATTGATACATTTTAAATTGTAAGTGTTTTGCAGTGTTTATGACACTTTGGATAAGAGTTTTGGTCAAAATGATGTGTTTAATTAAATCATTCTGAACTAGCCTACTCAAAATTAATATGTTCCATGCTTGAAATTACAAATCATTTCTATTTTCTATAAATTCATTATCAGTTTTTTTGTTGTTTATATTTGAACATAGTAATTGTCCATTCAAGTAAGGTGTGAGAATGGATGACTTGTCTCCCAGTCACAATCATTTTGCTCTTTCACTCAGTTGGTTCTCTCTTCAGCTCAACACATCTGTCATGCAAAGCAAACATCCAACTGGGCTCACAAAGAATGTGGGTCCAATCATTGGCTGAAGTCCATAAGGCGGTCAACCTGGTGTCCCTTTGTTTCTGTCAGTCAAGCTCTGATTAGCACAGGCTCTGTCACTGCCTGCCTTCGACCCCGGGTTCTGATTTAGATCGGATTGCATCACACCAACCAGACACTGCTTCATTAAAAAGCCTTCGGAGGGAAACTGTTGCTCATCGGCTCCTCTTCAGTCACGTTTAATAAAAACACAGCCTTTATGATGATTTAGCAGAATGAAATAATCAGTGCCAGATTGGAGATCAACAATGTGAATCCTCGGGTCGAGGTGGAGGGTGTTCTTGTCCTCCCGACAGTAACCAGGTGCAGATCTGTACAAGGGTGACTGGAACAGGTGTACGGGTGTAGGTGATGCCAAGATGGCCATAAAGACCAGTGTCTCTCAGACTCCTGTATCCAGTCCCTGGGAAAGAGGGACAGATGTGTGGGCATTGAAATAAGGGCCATAGAACAGGAGATAGACAAAAGGAGACATAGCATATGAAACATGCAGTCCGCTTTACATTGTTTGCTGGAAGTTCTGGCTGTTTTCTGCAATCTCTCCACTGGGGGACACTGCATCCCTCCGTCTCAATTAGACAGAAGCCTGGTAATGAATAAGTTACTTTAAACTATGTTGATGATTTTCCCCCCTCTGCATGTTTTATCATTTTTTATTTGGCATTTGATATAGTCATCTTTCTAAAGTTAGCCCTTCCTTTGCTCACATACAGCACAAATGGGTGTGATTTCGCAAAAAATTGAAATGTGATGTTTATAATGGTCATGTTTTCTTATTCTCTAATAAATTTTCTCTTAGCTTTTTTTTTTTTTTTCCAGAGATGCAAGCCCATGTTCACCCTTAGAACCAGACACACACACCTACCTGGATTCGACTTACAGCCACAGCTGAAAGGCAGAGAGATTGAGACTCTTAACAATGTCAGTTTCACTGCAGCCCTCTCACAACCCAACCCTGAGGCAGTCAACCCCCGTCCTCTACCCACCCTTACCTGTCGGGTCAGGAGAGGGGGGATCGCTAGTGCGGACTACGCCCCTGCGACACGGCGATACAGGCGCACGGGGCCTGGGGCCCGATGCCAGGGCTGGCCTTCGCCAAACACAGACAGAGGTGGCGCCTGTTGGCAGAAGGATTCAGCTCTCACCTCCCTGTGCTCTGGCAGCGGTGGGCCATATCTCTGGCTTTCAGGCGCTGGGCCGAAGTAGTTCCGCTCTCCTTCCAGGAGGACCCCAACGCTCCGCTAACAGAGATCGATATCCAACTAGGATTCGGCACAGGTATGAAAAAGAAGGTGTTGTCCATTTTGACCGCCAGCCTTTCAATCTAAGAATGCTTGCCTTAGTCTTACCTCTTTGTGAATTTCTGAGTTAAGCTGCTGTTCTCTTCTGTAAAATGTATGTGAAATTTGGTTATTTCTTGCACTGAAAACATGCATTCCACCCTGCTGAAAAAGTACACATTGATTAGTCTATATAAAGCACTTTTTACTAACTAAGCTAAGTTATTGATCAGTGTCTTGTCACATTTCTGACATGTATTTTGAAAAAAAAGAAGATAATTGTATACAAAATGCTTTCAGTACATTTTTTGTGTACCCCAGTGAGTCAGCACTCTTTCTCTCTTTTTGTAGGTTCTGGCAGTCACCTTTGTTTCACTAATGCTCTTTGGTGAAATCTGTTGATGTTTATTGATAATGCTCACACTTACTCCAATGCTTGTGTGTTCCGTTTTATTTTAGGACGTCACCTCGGATGTCCCTGGGTGTTCGACGGGCTGGGTGGGGAGCTCGCACACACATCCCGCCCGGGAGAGATACACCTGGATGACGATGATACCTACAGCATTCACCCCTCTGAGCACGGGGTAAATCTAATGCAGGTGAACATGCACAAACACCACACAATCTACTCCAATCTACTCCACACCACAGCTGGTGAACACACAACTCAATCTACTACAAGTGCACATTTGCATGCACAACACAATCTACAGCAGGTAAACATGCGCACACACAACACAATCTACAGCAGGTAAACATGCGCACACACACAACACAATCTACAGCAGGTGAACATGTGCGCACACAACACAATCTACAGCAGGTGAACATGCGCACACGCAACACAATCTACTGCAGGTAAACATGCGCACACACAACACAATCTACAGCAGGTGAACATGCGCACACGCAACACAATCTACTGCAGGTGAACATGCGCACACGCAACACAATCTACAGCAGGTGAACAT
>JAOYSI010020439.1:0-12003 GCA_025775065.1 Hiodon alosoides | reverse complement strand
TGAACATGCGCACACGCAACACAATCTACTGCAGGTGAACATGCGCACACGCAACACAATCTACAGCAGGTGAACATGCGCACACGCAGCACAATCTACTGTTGGTGAACATGCGCACACGCAACACAATCTACAGCAGGTGAACATGCGCACACACAACACAATCTACAGCAGGTGCAAATGTGCACACACACATAACATGCACCCAAAACATACATGGAAAAAAACATTAAAAAAAACATTGAATGCTGCTGGCAGGTGACCATGCACGAGATTGGACATGTGCTGGGACTGTCACACCTGACCTCCCCTGATTCCGTGATGCACCCTCTGTACCCGATCAGCGGGGGCACTATGGAGCTAGGCCTGCAGGATAGGAGCGCCATCCAAGAGCTATATGGTGAGCACAGCTGCAGTGAGATCAGTCCCAATCATGCTTGTACCTTGAAAACAGTTAATTTATTTCTGAGCAAAATGGCACACCTGCAATGATTTACCGTGTACTCGACAGACGAGGCTGTATCATAGAAATCATATAGCATCCTTATCATATCATATAGTGTCACCCCCAGTTATTGTTGTCAATATTTTTTTACAAATAGGTATTAATATTTATATCAAGTATCTGTGGTTTATTTCAATGTATGCATATTTGTTTTAATTTTTTTTTAAGTTTAATTTTCATTCCAGGTGAGTGTAGACATAAATGGGAACATTGTTTGAAAGGCAGAAGTTTTTCCTCTTTTCCTCTTTCCATGCTGCTTCTTCCCCTTTTTCTCTTATTACTGCACTATGTTCTACAGGCCAGTGTGAGGGTCCCTTCAACACTGTGTTTGACTGGGTGAGGAGTGCACCTGCTGACCAGCAGGGAGAGCCGGCGATCTGGTTCAACACCTACTTCCTGCGCGGAGATAAGTACTGGCTGTACGACAACAGCAGGAGGCGACCACGACCGCGAGACCCTCGGAGTCTGGCGCAAGGATGGAAGGGGCTGCCGAGAGATGGAGTGGACGCCTACCTCCACGTCTGGACACCCGACCTAGATTACACTTATTTTTTTAAAGGTCATTTCTCTCTGCAGTTCGTATTCACTAAAGTTGAAAATTTATGATTAATACATACATTGCAGATGTGCATGAAACGCTTTACATTATTTTGCATTTTTCTGTACTGTTCATATTTAGCAATGGTAATCATTTAATAGTGACTTAATAAAATCAAACTAAAATGTTAAACTATTCTACAGCAGTAATTCTGAGATTCTCAGGTTATCGCCTACATTCCAATATTCACAGTGGTGTCTGAAAAAGGAAACCCTTGTTCACTGTGCAACTTTTAGGCATCCAATACTGGTGCTACGACCGTAAGGTTCACCAGACCCTTGCCCAAGATTCTGAAGGGCAGCAGTACCCGCAGTGTATCTCTGAGGGCTTTCCCGGTGTCACCGGACCCCTGGACACAGCAGTGTTTCTCCAGAAACATCAGCTCGTCTACTTCTTTAAGGGTTACCAGGTCTGTTTCTTTACGTCCCAGACATCACACTTTCACTTGGTGGTTACAACAGAGACCGGTCGGGTGCAGTTAGGCTTTTCGAAGTGACAGACACAAGTCTCTACCTCTCAACACTGCATGGGGACTGGCCTTCTTGGGAAAGCTGAGGAGATGCTTTAACGTGGCCTTGCATCTTAGAGAATTTACCTGTAAACGTATGCCATGTGAATGGCACACATCAGGATTAGTCCCAAGCCCTGATGAGCAGTCAGAGGTCATTGAGGTCATCAGAGATGCATTTATGTACACCTGAAATTTGTCACTGAGGTACTGATTGTAGGTCTTCCAGTGAAAACAAGCATACCATCAGATCTATTTTCCAAGCAAAAGCTAACTATCCAGAGCTGATGTCTCTCACTCCTTGCTCCACACCGCCTGAGTTTTCTCTCCTCACACTATGTCCTAGTTTCTGACTATCTGGGCAGGCAACATGTCCCTATTCTGTCCTTAACCATGTCTATTGTCCATGTGTGTGCCATGTAAGATACCTGGAGCTGAGAAAATAACTTTTAATAATGGTTGGTGGCTTACTATTCCTACCTGGGTAAATGTTTTCATTTGATGGTGACTCAATGTTTTCAGTTGATGGAGGAAGTAATCCTTTGCTTATTCAGGATACATCATGCTCAGAAACATAGGCATAAAGTATTATCAGAGAAATGCATGCAAATGCAATATACAGAGAAACTGGGGAAAAAATGTATTTTTTCAGCAGCATTCCAGACACTTTTGTTTCAGGTATGGGCATTCAATGTGTCGAAAGGACAGGTACAAGAAGGATTCCCCAAACTTTTAAAGGACGTTTTTCCTCCTTTACTTTTAAATGAAGGTAGGGAGTGCAATTTGAAAGATATTTTTCAATTTTTTTGTTTGTCCTATCTCAATGTAAGAAAGAAGACAGAAGCAAAAAATGTTGAAATGAAAGTTGTGCATAATGAAAAATTTCATAAATATGCTTTCAGATAAATCAAGGTTTTTGTTTTTTTTGTTTTGTTTTTAAAGTTGGTACTTGTAAAACTGGTAAACCCTAAACCTAAATTTCTTGCTGGTATATTTCAGCAACAATCTGTCACATATTATAAAATATCGTCCTTGAATTATACACTTTGTGTATTAACGTGTTTGCTGGCTTGCTTACTGCGCCTGTTTCCATTTTATGTATGCTGATAACATGCAAAAAAAAACGGTAAAGAGGGTAACAAAGTTGATTTAACCCTGTAGGCAACCTGGACGCTTCATACTACTCTTATTCCCATCGAGCCCTGTTTCTTATCAAAGGACTGCACTACTGGAAGGTGTCCAGTGGGGGCAAAAGTGATAAGCCCCGCCTTTTGCCCCGAGGGAAGGTGGCGGAAGAGTGGAAGGACTTGTGCAGTGTCCACCCCAGCACACTGAGTAAGAGATGAGCAGATGTGAGGTCCTTCCTCTCTTTTTTTCCCCCAGAGGTTAGCCAAAAAGCGGTTAAGTTGTATTTTTTTTACATCTATATAATTTCCCTCATCAGGACTTAACTGTTAGATTGGATTAATATTTTATCTCAACAAACAGCAGCCTGTCCCCTTTGATGGCATAGAAGGTTTAGCAGAGGAAATAGATTTGTTTATGTTAATATTTTAAAATTTAATTTAAAATAGATTTCATGTTTGGAAAAAGCTTTTCAACCCAATAATTTAATTATTCTTCCTTAAACATTCGTCCTTATTTTTCTTCTTAGTTTACAGTAAATTAACTCAGTGACAATGTAGCAGTAGGGTCTAGTTATCTGCCACCTCAGAGCTCCAACACAAAGCAACTGCTTTGACCCTCAGCAGAGGATGATTGGCAGCCTTGCTCATCTAAATTAAACATGAGAGCCAAGGGATATGTTGAGCAACTGTAAGTTAGCCTGCATATAACCAATTGAGTAAAATCTTGACATATTTTATTATTTCATAAATTTAATTCTGAAATGAGCAGCATAAAGAAACGGCTCACAAACATGGAAGCTACTCATCACTGTGCACAGGCACTATATAGTCTGTATATGCTGTATAGTCGCGAAAATGCTGTAATGTTTTTTTTGTTTCTTTTTGATGGTTGTTTGAATCTTTTAATTAGCGTTTCATATAAAAAAGGAAATGTACTGAAATCCTGGATGTCAACCTTCAAAATGGACATCAAAATGAAAAGTCAGGTGATGTGTCAGTGGCATAGTTGTACCACTAGGTGGCAATGCAGCAGAAGCTGTGACTCTAATGCTGTGACATCGAACAAAAACATTTCGGGTGACTTAATTACTGGTTGATTATTTATATTTAATAGTCCAAATATGTCGTTTTTCATGGATATAATGGATCGAAATGTTATGCATTAAAAATAAATAATTTAATGTTGGATATTACAGATTGTGAATACTGAAAACCTGTTTAAAAAAAAAAAGATTTGATAAAAATATGGTAGTGATCCGCACTTGTTGGTGATAATTTCTTTTTAGTTGACATTTTTTTTGTACAGCTATGCTATTTCATTGACCTTCTCATCAGAGTGGACTCACTGTTTCTCTAGCTGCTGTTTGTGTTTTCCTAACCTGACATGTCCTCAGCTGATTAGCTGAATGAAACCGGTCAACTGGGGTACAGCTTCAAAATGGGATGGGTGAAATGTGAAGGCACCACTGATAGGAACCACACTGGCCGGCCAGCAGCTTCTCTTTATGCACCGGAAAGTCACAAATGCTGCCATGCGGGATCTTATTCTTTTTGTCTTTTTATTATTCCACCAAAGCCAAAAATTCAATATTGCAGCTTTAAATCTTAGCATATGGGGGAGTGGAGAACTCTTTGTGTCTGAACTGCTGATGGGGGGGAATGCAGCAAGGCCTGGGCGATGCATAGATTATCCTTTGTCTCAATTCTGAAAGGTTCTTTGGCAGAGGTCCTACTTGTGTCTGCACTTAGAGATGGGAGCTGGTCTCTATTAAATCCTGGGAGAATTGTTTAGGATATAGATTCCATATATAAAAAATCTTCTTGATACATCAGGTTCACTCATGTCTTTCTTCTGGGCTGATTTGTTTAGTTTTTTTGGTATTGACTGAAGATTAAATCAAACCGTATCTTTAAGCATCTCTATGTTAGACACAGAGGAATGCTGAGGTTTTCTATCACTGCAACACAAACTCAAAAGAAAAGCGCTGGGTATTCAGAACACAGTATTTCAGCAACGTGGCTCTTCCCTGTATGACTACCCTATCCCAAAGCTTCCAACAGCTCCCCACTGCTATCTGATGCTCCTAAATCTCTAAACCCAGTGGTTGATTAGGCCTTTCCATCCTTATTGTGTTTACCTTTTGAAATTATGTCAAGCACCACCGTGGCACAGGTACTACACAAGGGATATCAACTTTGTCCGATTCGCTTTGTCAAGCATGAGTCTGCACTTTCACTGAGTCTGAGGAGCGAAGCATTTTTAAAATCGATGCTTCAACGTTCTTGTTGCTTTTGTACTGCTGTTAATCCAGTTTCCATGCCTGATCGAGTCATCATGAATATAAGCCTACACTAAGGGTGGGACCCAATCAGAACGGTGGCAACCCTTAATCGTATTTAATAAAATAGTTATTGATAGCATTTTCTCTTTTTAAGTACCTTATTTCCTCATAGAAACATTTCAGTTAATTTAATTTGTGAAAAATGCAATTATCGTTTTGCCAAAATTTCATTTTCCTACATTATTTCGCACATACTATGTATACAAGTTTAATGACACCAGAAATTCCAGAAGGACGATTTATCATTGAATAGTTGGATCATTTGTGTTTGGTATAAAGCACATAGTTCACCTGTGTGTGTGTGTGTGTGTGTGTGTGTGTGTGTGTGTGTGTGTGTGTGTGTGTGTCGAGTAGTAGTTCACCCATGTGTGAGTTTGTGTTATGCAGTATTTCACCTGTGTGTGAGTTTGTGTTATGCAGTATTTCACCTGTTTGTGAGTGTATGTCATGCAATAGTTCACCAGTGAGAGAATCTCTTAAAAACCTGCATGGAAGGTACACTCCAGGTTGCAGAAGGGCTGCAACTCTTGTTTCTTTATTGTTTTTAAGTTCATTTGGCGAACCTGCTAGGGGTGCGATGATCCATTGCCGTTTTCTTTCTTTAGTTTTATTGCTATCTATCTTGTTAACATTTTGATTATCATAGCTGCAGCCCACCACATTTTGTTAGCCTTCACATGAAACCCACCGACAATATCCACTACCTACTACCATCTACCATTCTTTACAATTTGGTTATCTGGCCATGGTGTGCACGTGTGCATGTGCTAGTCACTGACATATTGTACACCTGTGGGTGTGAGTGTGTGTGATTTTGTGTGCATGTGTGCACCGCTGTGTGAGTGTGTTTAGATGGGCAGAGCCTCTGTGTTTGTGTTTTGTGTACCACTCCTTACTTTGTGTGTGCAATGCGGCTGTGTGTATACGAGCATGCGTGCACACGTGCGCATGTGGGCGCGTGTGTGTGTGTGGTCCGGCTGCAGTGCAGCAGTGAGCTGACTAACGTCACTGATGAGCACACATCGCCTCATCCACCCCCTCACTCCACCCTCCTCCTCACTGCAGGCACCCAGCGGAAGTGTGGGTGGAGGGGAGAAGGAGGGACAACACCCTGCTGCAGAGAGTTTGGGACAAGGAGGGCTTTGCGGTGGCTTTAGGCCTGGATGAAACAAAAGGGGGGAAAAAAGAGTTTTACGTCCTAAAAGAGGGTCATTTCATGGGTCATCCTCTAACTAAAACTAGAATTTCAAGGTAACCTTTTTCCCTCCTTTTTTGGATAAATAAAACACATAAATAAACATGCATCTGTTTGTCTTTCAAATAACTAATAATCAGGGCATTCCCATATCCCATAAACCTTTGAAAAGGTATGCCTACAGCCAATTACATACCACTGTGAAAGTTACTTCCTCCGTCGGTCATCTATTATTTACATTAGCTGGCACCAAATCTTCCTAATTCCAACCATTGACATTTACTGTCACCACACACTGTACTAACTGTACACACAGATCATGTAAACCTCAAATTTACCATTTCTTAGTACAGTCTGTGCTTTTAAACAAAGGGGGTAGTATTCATAAGTGAATGTCTGTAATTAAGCTAATCATTTATTTGATTCTGTGTCTCTGTAATATCAAAAATGTGACTACGCTTTCATTACTTTCAATACCACTCCTTCCCTCACTCTGAAAAATTCTGCTCGGTAGTGGCTACGCTTAGGGTCTTAAATATTTAATAAGTTAAAGACTTCTGCATGGTTTCTCTGTGGACTTGCAATGGAGCTTTTAAACACAGTGAAAATCGTATATTTTCGTATATTCACTCACAAGTTGGGAAGACTTTGGCACAGTGACACAAAAACCTACATTGACACACACTTCCACAGTGACACACACACACACACAAAATACATTGACACACAAGCTAACAGTTACACACACACACACACACACTGTGAAAAATTATCATATAGTCACATCAGGCTGCAAGTGACTGCTAAATAGCTTAAACATTGCACTTTTCACCTGAACAGTATTGCCGAACCACCTAGCCCCCCAAATGTTTAGCAAAAACAATAAAATAACTTTAAAATATGTAGCCTAATTACAAGGTGTGGTTACATTTAAAAAAATAATTTATACATAATATTTTAAACCCATTAATTGGTGGCCCACTTGGAGTACTTCATGGAACACACTTTTTTAGAATAACATTTCTAAGTGCCTGGTTTGATGGGAAAATTATTAACCGTATGAAACCCCTAGGCAGAAGACTCTTCTCCATGTGAAAGTTTCTTCTTTAACTTACTTTGTGTGATGAAAAAGTGCATATCATTTGACTAAAGTAGGCCAACAATGCTCCACACAAGAGAGATTAACAGCCCTTTTCTGATTTTCTTGAATGGAATTCCAAATGTTTTTATTTGCTTGTGTTAGTTATAAGTATAATAGTAACTGCTAGCCAATGTTTCATATTTAGGTAGATTCATTCCTACAATGAAGGATAATAGGTTATTCATAAAAGATTTTTCAGATTCTTCTAAAACTATTATGAATTTATAAGATTTTTTCCTGAAATGCCGGTTTACAGTGTCCATATTCTTTTACTTAACTTTGCGAAGGTTGCTCCCTCATATTTCCAGCAGAGTGCAGCGTGTGTCCGTTTCCCTGGTCTGGCTGCTTAGGCTTAAGTTCAGGTTCAAAAACCCTACGGTGAGCAAGGCAGTGGCCTACATGAAGAGACAGCAACTGCACCGTCTCCTGCCTTCTGCAGCACAAGCAGCAATACAGATCGGTGCCAGTGTGGCTCTTTTTCCTGGCTCAAACTACCGCATACTAACACCCAGCTGTCTACTGTAGTGTTATTCATGCTCCTTTTAACGTCATTTCTTAAGCAGGGAAAACGATGGAAGGACTTTCCCTGTAATAGATGGTGCAGCTCTTTCACTAATAGCCCTTAAATTAATCAATGCAAACCAACTGCCAGACTACTATATATTTTATGTGAAGGAAGAAACCACTCTCTTGAGGCACAAAGGCCATTAAGGTGACTGGGTTTGGGTTAGTGCTGTGCTCTGCATCCAGATATAGCTTTTCTTCCTGTCATGTGACCTGCAGAATGTCCCAAATGAATCCCACCACGTGGGGATTACAAAGAAGAAAAATGGTACTTTACCATTGGCCAACCTAGTCCATACATAATGTTTAAAAGACAATTCTACTGCATAAGGATGTTTGCTTTTATTAGCTGAGACATATAAGTCTATAACATTCAAAGGGGAGGGCCAAGTCCTGTAATCATCCAGATGAAGCTGAAGGTACATTTATGTGATTAAAAAAAGATTTCCATCACATGCATGCAGTCTGGTGCTGTATTTGGTAAGAGACTTCTCAACCTATCAAATTTCTTTTCATCTTCAGCTAGTGAGAAAGCCAGCGACCACGCCCATTTTCTCCATCCTTCCCTTCCGCTCACAATGATGGCATCCTCCTCCCTCCCCTCCCTTCCCTCCCTCCCTCCCTGCTCCGTGCTCATCAATGCTGCATGAGGGCCAACACCCTTCTTAAACCCCTCCCCCACACACACCATTCCTTGTGAAACTCAACGGTCATTCTTTCCTTCAGCCTCATGCCCTTTTCGAACAAGGTAAGGAAGGCCCATGACTCCAATCAAATGGTACCTGAATTCTTGCGCCGTAGAGATCACAAAACTCATCATTCCTCACTGCACTCACCTCAAAGGCGGCTGAAAATGTTCTTTTCATGATATATATAACAAAAACATGTTCTTGTAGAGCTTTTCTTGTGTAGTCTTCCAGGTCCAAACCGAAACTAAGTGCAAAAACACTTACAGTAAGTCTCTTGTCAATGAAACATATACTTGTGAATTCAATGAACGACAACATGTCAATAATTTCCTCTCATTTCCTCTCTGCCATCCTGAGTCACCTGCAAGCTTCAGTAATTACCTGTGTCCACTGAAAACATAAAATCATAAGAAATGTGCCACAGAATCTACTAAATATTCAATACCAAGTGAAATAAACACTGTTATTCAAAAAAAATCCCTAAACATAAAAAATAAAAAAAAACTATAAAAGAAACAATATCCCAGTGACTCTGGAATGAATTACATTCAGCAAGATTTAAATTCAATCAAAGCTTTGTAAAATGTCAGTTTCGCTGTTTCCTTAACATTTAATGATTTATAGATGACATTCGCCATTCTAACACATAACAGAATTTAGCAGGATCTGTAGTTGAGTGGTCCAGGGATAGAACCGAGATACAATCAGCTGATATTTTGACTCTGCGACTTTTGTGTTTGTGCCACGTAATGCTGAGAGGAGGTGCAAATTACTGCAGGAGGGATCATTACATTGCTATTTATTACTTCAATTTTAAGCAGAGAAGCTAAAAACTGCAGTACAGCACATTCAGAAAATTACCAACAAAACAGATTTTCATGTGTGTCTGCCCTCGGGTATTTGTGTGCAGTGGCTCTGTGTGTGTGTGTGTGTGTGTGTGTGTGTGTGTGTGTGTGTGTGTGTGTGTGTGTGTGTGTGTGTCTGTTTTTCTGTTTTTCTGTGTCAAACAAGTACAAGGGCTCCTTGCTTTAATTTATTAAAACACTCTTGTTTAATTATTGTGACAAAGAATGGATTAAATCAAAGCCTTCACCCAGCAGCTAGTCACCACTGGATTACCAGGGAGTCAGGTTGTCTGTCTGGTTCAGCTTCTGTGTGTCAGCATTTTAAGTTTATTTTCAGCCTTTTCAAAAGCAATATAACATTAGTATATGATTGTAAATGAGAGACAACACTATGTAACTTGACAAAAGGTTTATGAAGGTATGTCACTGACTACTTTATGAGGAGCAAAACTGAAAAGGGTATCGTCACAGGGCAACTGGAGGATGCCCTGTCCTCTTCCTCTTTCTCTGGTGGGTGTGGCTGGCTCCGGGGCTCACCGATACCCTCACTCCTCCATGGACAGCTTATGTCTCACCTTCTGTCTCCTTCTGTATCTATGAAAAATGAACAAAAATATACCCCTTTAACACAGAGCCAGCCACCAACTGGATGGGATTCAAGGACCTAGCCACCTTTCTTCTTCTCCAACGTGTGTTTCCTCATGGACACATTTAGTGTGGAACTTAACAATGCTTACCTAACAATCAAATGGTATTTTAGTACCTGGGGCTGTTTCGTTCCAGACTTGTCCCGGATGTAGACTGGGACATGTAGAGGTGTGACACGTAGACATTTCCTGCCTACTTACCCGTAAAGTGAGAAAGCATTTTATTTTGTTCCAATCCTGTAGCCCCAACATTCATCGCTAAGTTTGTATCTCATTGCAAACATAAATAATATGGTGTTCAGCTAACCTGGGTCAGTTTTGCCCATTCCACACCCACCAGAGATTGAGTCTTCAGCTTTGAATATTCTTAAGGGTGGATGATTTTTCTTTCCGCTAACTATTCCACTGTTAGACGTTTGGCTAAATCTTTTGGTGCAGAGCTCAGGCTGGGCCATAAAAGCCTCAGCCTGCCTTGATTTACAGGCAGTAGTGAGCAGTAGGTTAAGGCAGGAGGCTGTTAGTGCAAGGAGAGGTAGTGGAGGGGTGGGGGAGGCTTTGGCTGTGGGGGTTGAGTCTGCAGGAAAAACAGTGATGTCAGCTTACTGATCACCACAGGGCTGCCAAGAATAATGCAAGGGAGGGTTTGGGAGACAGAAAGAGAGGGAGTGGACTCTCTCGGGGGTATAGGTTCAATAATTCCTGAATTGGCTGCAAAAGCTGCTTTATATTAGTGTGTATGTGTGTGTGGCATCTGTGTGTGTGTTTGTGTGGAGTGTGTGGGTTCGTGCATGTGTGTAAGGTTGTGTTTGCGAGTGGATGGGTCTGTGTGAGTGTGGGTGTCTGTGAGGACCAATTGAAACATGGAACTCTGCCAAAACTACTCGTTCTTCGTCGGGTTTCCAGGCAGGAAAAGGATACATATCCAGGCTACTGTAGCATGTAATGAAAAAGCATGGTCAGGTGTCCAGCTGAGAGACCTAACCTTGTGGCTTCAATGTCAAACAAACCTTCTCTGTCCAGGTGGTTTCTCCTCCTCAGTGCCTAAAGTATGGCCAGATCTTGCTACTGTAGAGGAGAGCACAAGAGCACACCTGACAGGTATGCTTTATGGTCCAAGTTGCACATTAACCCTGAGGGGACATGCCATCTATCATGTTGTAAAAAGGTTTGTGACATGTGTTGTTTTAATTAAGTGTGTATTGAGCTTCTGTAGCCAACATGAAACTGCAGAGTAATTTTATGGCTGATTGATGGGGGGTGGAGTGATAAGATGTGCGGTCTGTTCCATGTGCGGTCTGCCATTCCGTGGCCCAGGGGAGCTGCGTTGTCTGGTGCAAAACCTTCTAAACAGTTGTTATCCTGGAAACTGCCAAAGAAGGTGATGAAGCAGCTCTTAAGAAGCTGTAAAAACTAGAAAGAACAATCACAAATGGTCAGAACTGGAGAAATAGAGGCGTGAACTAAGCACTTAACGGCGATGCCTGCCTGAAGTTATTCGCCAAAATTTTATCTTCATTCTTTCTACGGTGCAAGGTTGGGGTGACTTTGCCTGCCGACCACAGCCAGCCATTGCTGCACGATGGATCACGGCCGACTGGCATTTTAACAAGGGCCGCTCAACAGTCACCCTCAAACACCTGTTCTGTAGAGGGGATATATAAATAGTTGCATTGATGTTTGGTCTCAGGAGAGCAGAGCACTGTCCTGTAGGTGAATACTGAGCACTCCCTGTTATCTGCAGTGCGCATCATGCTGTCAATCGGATGGGTGAGGTCCTGAAAAAACCTTTGCAAATAGTATAGGTTACATGACAATCTATCTTTAGGTTTCGTGCCTTAAATG
>JAOYSI010020418.1:0-35297 GCA_025775065.1 Hiodon alosoides | reverse complement strand
TATATATAAATTATTAGAGAGAGAGAAATTTGATGTGCTGTGCCAATCCTCTTCAAAGATGGCATTATGGTGTCTTTGTGAATTATTGCAAGCTCAAGCTCCTCACCCATAAATATCTCTTACCACCACTGATGTGATTCTCAACCCTTGGCTTAGTCAGTGGATATTTACAACTCAAAGTCCATCTGGAGTATAAGGGCCAGATGAAAATCATCCAAAATTAGTTAGCGTGAATTTTCAAGAGACGCCTTTTGTTTTCTGTAATGCAATAGAAATATTTGAAAGACTCATACAAGAGTGCCCTGCTTATCTAATTTATTTATTACAAGCAGGTACAGATTATTCCGAATACTGGGTCAGACTATTTACAATTTAATTGCTTAGAAGTCGCTTTTATCCAAAGTGACTTACACAGCTTACTTCTACATTAATTCACTTGAACCAGCAACGTCTTGGCTACAAGCCTCTCGACTTAACCATCCAGAACAACCTGAATTCTTCTGGGCAAGGATTCTCCAAGGTGTCTCAACCCAAGGATGAACTTGCTGTCATGTACTTGGAACCATTCTGACACCAATTCAAGCTTTGCAGCCCGGTGCCTTATCCCGCTGGTAGTATCCATGTGAAGAAGGGTTTATTGTAGCCATGAAGGGATTCAACTTTTCAGCAATAATATTTAGACATGCTGTGGCGTTATAACGTTGCTAAGTTGGGACCTAACTTGAAAAACATTCCCCATAACATTACACCACTGCCACCAGCCTGTACCGTTGACACCAGGAAGAATGGATACACAGACTCATGATACTTATTCATGCTACTGAATGTACCATCGGCATGACAGGAACCAGGATTCGTCGGACCAGGCAACAAGCTGTTTCCGTCCTCAGGACTGACACTGACTGCTTTTTGTCCACACTGTTCTTGATAAACCTTAGACACTGTTATGCATGAAAAGTCAAAGTTATTTCTGAAATATTGGAACCATGCACCTGACATCGACAATCATTCCACTCTAGGTACCACATAAGGTAATTTGTTTTGCCCACAATATTAAATTGAATTGCTAGATGAATAGCTGAATGCCTTGATGCCAGTCTGCTGCTTCATATAGCAAACCACGGCCACGTGACTCTCTGTCACAACCCATTCTCATGAACAGCATGGTGTACCTAAAAAACTCATCATTGAGTGTATACGAACCTAGTTTATATAGCAAGCCGCGGCCACATGACTCAACGTCTGTGGGAGCGACCCATTCTCATGAATAGTGCGGTGTACCTAAAAAACTGGTCGCTGAGTGTACATGACTTGGAGTTACTTAGGCCTTTTAACTGGTGCTTTTGCAGGACTTATTCTACACATTCTGCACATGTTTTAAGAATCCTGAACATCAAGTAGCTAAAGATCCTTGACCATATAGATTACTTTTCTAGCCTTAATATATTATAGACAGTGTTAGTACATTTATTTCAAACTTAAAAATTACATGTAAGTAATGTAATTACAGAAGACTCAAGAAAAAATATGATTAAATAAATGTTTTTATTACTTTAAGTATTTCAATGGTCTTTGCTAAGTCTGAATACCATGGTAAATGGAATATGTTTATTCTCTTTTAATCATTTGGTATAATTATTTACTACGAAAATCATTCAGTTTGTTAATGATTTCTTTATATCAGGCAGTTGGAATTAGGCAATAAATGTACATTTGGTTTCTTATATTGTTATCCAGTTCCATTTTTCGTATCGTATTTGGATATGTTATTCTTCTGTTTATTAGTAATGTTTACTTGTCTTCGACAGCTACAGCGGGAATCTAGAACAGCTTTAAAAAGAATCAAAGGCGTCTAAAATCGCTGGGATGTCTGATACAGCGCTGAGGCGAAGGATAAATTAATTTCCATAGAGATTTCGATCTGACGCCTTTGAACAATAAAGATTGATGTTGTAGAGTTCCATTCTTTTTAAGAGTTCACGTCGTGCACAATCGCGAAGAAACGCAAAAAGTATTTTCTAACCTATGGCCATGCGTTGCAACTGAGGGCGTACATCCCTATCTGACCAATGCCTGTGTCTCACAATGAGACCTACATTGTTTCTGACAAAACTGGCCTGGCACAAGAAATGGAATCAATCAATTGTCTGAAGCAATCGTTGCCCACTATGAATTATATAGTGCGAATGTTTAGACGGATGTAATCCCCCACTCTTGGCTCTATCGATTGCTCTTAAATGGCATTTCTTTACATTCAGGTGCTTGAACGCGTCAAGGGACCAGCATTCTGTTCAAAAGCTGATTCTGCTAAATAATGCCATTCTGGACTACATTTTACATCTGTTGTTATTATCCGGAATATAAATTAGAGCATATTTTATTTGCCATTTAGCAGTAGCCTAAGACCTAAATGAGAAATTAATCAAAGTGTGGAAAATTACTGGGTTCCTAGAACAAAAGCATTCACATAGCAGTGTTGCTCACACTGGAACATCATCTTTCATCTTGTTAAAAAAGACGGGTTTCGTAAAACCTGTCTCAATATAAAATGTATTTCATATTATAATATTAATTATAAAGTGTAAAAAATATAATATATAATGTGATAATTATGTTTATAACATTAATTAAAGCTTTTCTCGGGCGAAGACTTAAGCATCTGAATTTTATGTTAGTAATTGTGCGTTTAAATAGTTGGCTCATTTTCATTCCGGTTTAAATAACGCATTATAATCATTTTGATAGCATATGGAACAAATTGGTTTGGGTTAATCCTGCATATTTGACTATTGCAATAAAGAAAATGTTCGCGTTTGGGCTATTTACGTTGTAGTGTTTTCACGTGTCCCCGTATCCCTTTTTGCAGGTAAGCTACTACACAAAAATCTGTTTTCCAACTTGTATTTTTTTTTTTTAAAGAACAGTAGCTTAACTAAAAACCTACACTTTTTAAAGCGTTGGACATGTATTTTCGGCATTAAGTCTATTTAGTGTAATACAACTTCTCTCCACGACATTGAGAGTCATTCGTTACTAATTAACAGCTGACTTCGGCAGGTGACTCGGTACGGTCTTTTGTCCCCGCTGCAGTTCTCCATTCCGGCCCGACGGGATTACTCGAAGCGCATCCCACACGACAGCCCAAGAAATTACTCCGTTCCCCACTGATTCTACCCAATGAGAGAAAGGAGACGAGAGAGCTGTCAACATTTCTCTTTTCCCACCCCCTGGGTTTTA
Organism: Hiodon alosoides; assembly: GCA_025775065.1. Lineage (NCBI taxonomy): Eukaryota > Metazoa > Chordata > Actinopteri > Hiodontiformes > Hiodontidae > Hiodon > Hiodon alosoides. The sequence goes on along the minus strand of JAOYSI010020418.1, from coordinate 32,060 downwards.
CGGTTCTCTCAGTTCAACGGTTGAGTTGGTCCCACACACAAAGAGGCTAAAAAATATCTCATTGAAAAAGGACTGGTAAATGTCTCGTGACATTTTTTTTCAATTGAATAAAGTAAAGAAGCAATTCGTAATACGAACAAAAGCAGCACATGTGGACTGACAATTGTGGAACACAGTGTTTTGTGAAATAAACTCAACTGAGACAAATTTTTCTTCTCAGCCCTCCTGAAAAAATTGCATTAACAGAGAAGCTCATTTACTTGGATTATTACCATTCATTTTACATATCGGATAAAACGGGTTGATGGATTTTAGTGGAATGCATTTTTGACATTGGACTGCTAAAGGAAAAAGTGAGATGTAAAATTAATTAAACGTCAAAGCTCACTTCAAAATGTTCGGTTTAAGCAGAATTCAGGGATCTTCTCGCTGTAAACCGTCAGTGGCGAAAGGAATCCCTGGATTAAGACAACAATTTAGAAACGGTCCACCTTCTTGCGGCTCAAATGCCACCTCGAGGCTGTACTTCGCCTTTATTTTACTACTGCTCCTGTTCACACCGAGGGTAGATTCTTCGTGGTGGTAAGTATTTCACAGAGGCTCAATTTCACTAACACGCATGTTTGTGAATCATTTTCATCGCAGAATGTACTGGCGATTTTATATTGCTTTCTATTTGATCGAAACGGCCCTTCATCAAAAAAAAAAAAAAAAACGCTAAACTTTTCACCTTTAACGAAACCAGCCCTGGAACTAAAACTAATTGCATTAAATAAATTTGTATTAAATACATCTTGTATTTAATATCGTAATTTTTTGTAAGTAGCGTTTTTCTTTTACTCATAAAAAAACTAGGAGATACAGTTATGTAAACTGCGATTAGCGGGTTACCAAAGTTTTCTTTTGGTTCTAGACCAGACGTCTGATGTTAATCATCCCTTACGGAAAATCGATTTATGGTAAACTATACCATGATGTGAATTTCGTTTCGGTTTAGTAAGCATTTGTTTGGTATTACATGTTATGAAAAAGTAAAACCACATTCGTTTACTGTACGCACGTAATTGCAATAATGATATTTTCTCATTAGTTGGTAAAACTTCATTATCGTGCATTCTCTTTTTCACGCTTGCCGTTGCTAAAATGTTACTAGTAATAATTTTAGTTCATATATAAAAAAAACATTTATGAAATGTTTTTGTTTTGTTTTAGTTCATTTATGGGAGACTTACGGTTAAAAAAAAATAAAATCTTAAAAAATATTGTTACGTGGGTTCCAATTATGAACGTAAGAGTAATATGAATAACATGTATTCAACATTTCGTAATAGTTCATATAGTCAAGGTGATGGTGGCGGTGATCATGATGCCGACGACGACGATGATTATTATTATAATTTGTTGGATTAGTAGTAGTAGAAGCAGTTGTATTCGGCTGCAGCAACAACAGTATTATTAATGTCATTGTGGTAGCCTACGGACGTGAACATTCCTTCGCCAATAAAAATCATAGGCAGCTTACTCTCTTTTGCGAGACCGGCCAGAGACAAAATCAAAACTTTAGCAACCACGTAATAGCATTGAATAAAATTGTATTAAGTAGAGTTTTTTAGTCTTATTTATTCTATTCATAAAAATAAAAGGACATTAAATACAGTATGTACAGTGCGATTTAGCGGGTTGACAAAGTTTTGATTAGGTCCCAGTCCGGCTTGTGATATCATTAGAATTTTCTTTTGATCTCTTAGTAAGTGGGTACAGCAAAATGGTTAATTCAACCACAAAAGTTCTAATTTGAGATAACTGTATTTAAGTGCTTTTACGATGACCTACGGTTTACCATTTAGGCAATACTATGTGGAATTAAGCTCTGGGTTTATAAAGTTACTGTGTCTTTAGGCGTAGTTACTAATTCATCATTCGTCCAATCAATTGTATCAATTATAATCTGAAACAAGTTTTTTAGTTATTTTTTGAGTCCATGGCGTTTTCTCTGGGGAAAAAATGTAACACTAAAAATGTGTTATTAACAATGTGTAGTCCCCATTGCAGAGTTGTGCGTTAGTGATGCACTTTACTCGGAGAGACTGTAAAAAATAAAATAGTCATAAAAATAAACTCAAATATCTAACAAAAAATGTCAACTCGTCAGTTGATTTCTCTTTGAAAAATAGAAATGTATAAACTATGTAAATATGACACTGACGAAACTCAGTTTTTCATATTAAATGTGTAAATTCAGCTTTGGTTGTTGGATTGTTCGGTCCACTATTCCAATATCTGGAGCTAAAACAACTAAGCCACATGCTCAAGGGACAGAGCGGGAAAGGTCCATCTATGCCACACTGGTCTGACTTCAAGTCTGTCCATGCAGTAAAACAACTGCTAATGGAACTGCTAAAACAGTAGCTTGTGTTGATGACAATGGGGAGAAAATAAAGCACTTCATTCCCTGACATCTTCATCCATCACATGAAAGAGTACTTCTGTAATGTAAATACCCCTAAAAAGGTTACAGACTACACTACTTGCATTTCCTGCTACTAGATAAATACATGCACAACCATCCAAGGCACTATAGGTGCAAATACAGAGTGTGGCAGGTGCCCTCTAATTAAATATTGTTGCTTAAATGTTGTAGTAAAGAGAATCACCTCAAACCAATGGAGTGGAGCAGCTCATTTGGATGTGCTGGGTGAGTGTTTATTTGGTTTGGGATGTCCATGTCTCAGCCCAGGCATGATAAATGCAGCATCCAAATTCTGCAGAAGAGTTTAGACGAAACATCAAGAGAACATTCATTCAACTGGGCAGGTGAAATACCAACAAATATCTATGCTAGAAAAAAAAAATCAGTGAGCTGGGAATTTTTTTATAGATTCTGATGTTATAATAATGAGGTTTTAGTAAAGTAATACACCATAAACACAAACAGCATGTCAGTAAAAACTTGTTATACCTTGTTTTACTGTTAATAAATGCTGAATTACGGACCTTCCGTCAACAAAATAAACTATTAAAGAGAGAACCCTCAAATAGTTAACAGGAATTTTTAATATTTTTCCATAAATATTTAATGAGATCTCTGCAAGCAAAACAATCAATAGATTAGCACACACTTGATCACCATTGATTGCTTTTTTGTTCTTTAACTGAGTAGGCTCACCGTCCATTGTTGAGTTTATAGGATATAACTTTTTTTATTCTGTTATTTTTTTTCATTTATTCTGTTCGCATTGATTTTAGCCATGGTAAACCGATGCAATTTTCATGTTCCTGAATTTATGGCCTCTCTGGCGTCAGAGGTTCACAACATTACAGTGCAAAATGTATTTGTTTAGCAGACCTTTACCCAATTTAACTGCTGAATATTTACAGAAACAGTTCGGGTTAAGTGCCTTACTCAACGGTGCAACAACACTGGCCTTTCCTGGAAATTCTAAAATGCACTCTTTTGGTCAGATGTCTAATGTTTTAACACCTACCCCACAATGTTGCCCATGGCAGAGATCGCCTTTAGAAGCAGTCCTTACTTCCAGCCACTGCACCACTAACCCAAAGCCAGCTAAAATCAACACTTAACGGGCAGGTCTTTCATAGCCATAGCCCTGGGGCCCGCTGGGATAAAAGAGCCGTAGTGAGGCTCTGGACAACGTTTGTAAGAGAGTCGAGACAGGAGTGTGTGAACAGGGTCAACCCTATTTTCTTTTTTGCATTTTTATGAGTTACTAATAACTAATGACCACACTTGCATGTGAGCTGAAATCTGTGGATCAAAGATGGCCTATCTGAAACTTTCTCCAGGCAACAGGCCAAGGGTTCCCCCATAATGTCATATCGATAGAGGAGGATAGAAATTGCTTTATTCTTTTTTTCTGCTTGTTTTAACTCTACTCACTCTCACGTCACCAAAATAAATTAACTGGCTAACTCCAGCTTCAATTACAGTGTACACTGTTCGGTTCCTAAGTTTATTTGGCTTCACAGTCAAACCTTAAAATACGGAGTGTGTCTTCTGACTATATCTTATTTTATGTAATACAGCTGTTGATGACAACCGTTTTTGTTCTGAGTAACTTATTAGCTAACCCAAAGCCGGCTAAAATCAACACTCTCTTTAACCAGCAGGGCTTTCACAGCCACTCATTGTAGCCTTGGGGCCCACTGGGATAATAGATCCAAAGTGAAGCTCTGGACAGCGTTTCTGAGAGAGTCTAGCTATGGTCAACCCTTTTTTCTTTTTCACAACTTTATGGGATATTCAGAGGTAATAATGATAATCTTTTGCATAATCATAAATCATATGAAAATGTATAACCTTCTGACTAAACCCCTGCAGAAAAATAAATGTATTGTGAAGGTGAAATGTTCAACTTTCTACTTTTGTATGATGAAGTCACCGATTTAGTTTATCACCTTCGTGATTTGAGTCCAGTAGTTTGCATGAAGATCAAGAACAGGTGTACTGTTTTGTCAGATGTTTGTCGATCGTCGCCCAGTGAACAGTTTCTTTGGGCTGCCATTTATTCCAGTTGCACTGTAGGGTGGTAATCCATGGAGACCAAGTATGGAGCACCTACAATTCATTAAGCCAAATACAGTTAACAAATCACTTTTTTTTTAAAAAGGGAACTTCTACCTAAACTTATAATGCAGAGCGACCGACTTATTATGCTGGAAATTTTAAACAATTTGAAAATATTTGTTCGGAATAAGGATTAAACCCCTATAATCATTACATATACGTGAGAGCTATCGTTAAGTTGACATGCGAGATAAATATTTCCCCAATCATAATTTACTGAGTCAGGGAACCGCAGTTGTCCTCATGATGGTTTAGATAAGACTGTTCTGGACTGACTGTGTAGCCTCCAGACTGTGACTGAGGCCGGTAGAACTAAGGTCGTTTGGATCTGACAAGCGAATAAACACAGAGCCTTGCACATAGTATTACTGCGAATGGGACAGAAACAGCCATAAGAGGAGTGGAAACTGTTTCACATCCCAGTGCAGTGTGAATGTGGCCACGATGAGTTGCTATCAGGAACGCTGTGTGAATGAGCTGAAGTCTGTGGGTCACAGACGGGTTATCTGGAACTCCCTCTAATTTAAGCCAAGGGAAGGTACCCCCATTTAATATTTATCTCTTCTACAAGTGCGCATACAAAATGTATTTTTTTTCTTATTCTTATTTTTCTCGACTCACTCCCACACATAGATTAATTACCTGATGAGCTTGAGCTTAATTTATACTGTAAACAATCAGTTCTTAAGTTTATTTGGTATAACAGTAAAACAAAAAAATACGAAATGTGTATGCTCACTATATCTTATATTAGGTAATACTGCTGTTGGTTAAGCCACAATAGAACGCAGTCCTTTAGCACACACAGAATGACTATATACCAAAACACTGGCAACTATAATGAACATAACTACTATAATGATCATAACTCTGCAGCTTCCAAACCTGGTGAAACTCGTTACTCTGCTGTTTTACAACAACATACTTCTATTTTCCTCAGCGCAGTCCTGACATTGTCTTCCACCATTTCCCCGACTCTCTCGGTCGGTCCAATCTCACAGGTACATTGGGGCGTTGGGGGCACGGGTCATCTGCGACAACATCCCTGGTCTGGTCAACAAGCAGAGGCAGTTGTGCCAGAGGCATCCCGACCTCATGCAGTCAGTGGGTGAGGGCGCCAAGGAGTGGATCCGAGAATGCCAGCACCAGTTCCGCCACCACCGCTGGAACTGCAGCACGCTGGACCGTGACCACACGGTCTTTGGCCGGGTCATGCAGCGCAGTGAGTATGCTTGTTCCCCAATCTCACTGCTGCAGGCTGGTTTGAGCTCAGTCCAGAAGGCTCAATTGGCAGCCTAAATTACTATATGTAATTTTATTGAACATGCCAAAAACTGTACAACACAAGAAAGGTCAATGTTAACATCCACCCTAATATTACAATTTCATACCGACTATTCCAGTATTCCATGTAAAACGACTTATTCACGTGGAATAAGCACGTGGAATTTCGACACGTAGAATTCCGAGCTATTAAACTGAATAGTTGGACATGAAGACGCTTTATTCCGAGTTAACTCTTAGTCGGAACAAGGTTGTAATTTGTGTTAATGTATGCAACGAACGTGAACTACGTCATGACGCGATCTTCAATTTGGCAATTAGAAGCTTTCATTTATGGAGCGAAGAATAAACTTTTTAGTTAAGCTTCGGCACAAATTATTTACTATTAATAATAGTTGCCTAGTACTTAGTTCGGATTTATAAGCGGTCTTGTTTGTTGTTCGAGGTTGTATATTTTTTTTGTATCTTTAAATAATTTTGGACAAGGGCACGAGACAAATAAACTATAAAATCAAAAAGAAGAAGCGTTAAGCTGTAGAACTATTAAAGAATGTGGATTTTAAAAACGACAACGTCGCAAATTATTGGCAGCCTTAACAATCTGCTGGTAGAAAGCATCGTAATGGGGAAATTGTAAAATAGTCTCTGAAAAAAACTGTACAGGATAATAGCTTGAAGGTTGTGTAATATTAAAACAGCATACACCAATGCGGACATGTTGGCAGACATTTGACCCATGCACGGAGCTCATTGCGAACGGATGTTGTCGTTCTAAAATATCTTAATGATTTTCTACGCCAAGGCTAAGGAAGGTTTGTTGTAACCTGGTGTAAACCGGATTGAAACCCCTAACGCTCCATTCAGAGTATATGGTATTGTCAAGTAAACTAGATTATTAGCAGATAGCTGCTTTCACTAATCATGTAACCACGATAGGAATATAAATCAATCTTAATCCGAGTAATCACCATGTTCGAATTCCTGTGTACATGTAAATGTAGGGTGTCAACAACTACATTTTTAAAATACACCTAAGACAACAAATAATGAATAAGAAACAAAATAAGTAAATGAGCGACATTTTCACTCCTATTAGCCCCCTTCCACCGTCTCTTTCACATGCTGCGCCAAATGAATACCAATAAATAAAATAGGTTCGTTTATCGCAGCTGTCTCTGATCACAGTGTGGGGTGCGTGCAGCTTTTATTTATAACACAACCAATTTCTACTCCAAGAAAAACCAATGCTTGAATCCTGAGCCAAGATTTTCTTCACACTAGTCAAATATTGCAAACCTGATACCAATATTGTATTATGTGTTATAAAGCCATTGGCTCAGACTGCAAGCATGGAATTTATAATTGCTCACTAAATTACTGTCTATTATTTGTGCTCAAATTTTATGGAAGGCAACTCAATGAATGATAGTTTTCAAACTTCGGATAGCTCATTTAGTTACATTCAACATTCGGAATGAGTAAATGAGACAGGATGGAGTGTCACATAGTTTTTGGAAATAAAATAATTATGGATAATGAGAATTATGAATTTGGCAATTGTAAAAAGAAAAATCTGTAAAGTCTATGTGTAAATTATTACAGATTACAATAGAACTACATGATACTTACAGTATGTTATAATTATCACTCTGTTTCACAAGCTGTTTAAAATAGAGTTAATTATTTTTGTCCAGGTTATCATAGATTGTTATGTGCAATTTTTTTGTTGTTTTTAATTGTGCATACCATGTAGTAAGCCACAGAAGGCCTTCATCTCCATTATCTATATAGAGGGGTGGAAGTTTGAGAGAGCTGATGATCTCCCAAAACAAGGCAGCAAACAGGGAGATACCTCCACACAGTCATATATAAACAGTAATAGGATATGTAAATATTTAGAGAGATGTTCCTGAAGGCCAGACAAAGCCCTATTCCATGACATATCACCCTCGTACAGATTCAGTTTATGAAGTGGAGGGGATAAGGCAAAGGGCCAACACAGACCTAATAACCTTGAATCCCTTCATCCTTACAAGAGAGAGGGAGAGGGAGATGGTGAGAGAGAGAGAGAGATAGAGAGAGATGGGGGGTGGTGGTGGATATAATAGTCTGGGTAAAAATAAATTCCCTAAGCTGCTCCCTTTCCCAGACCAAGTTTAATCATTATGAGCAAATTGTTAAAACCTTTACAAGGAGTCATAAAGACAGACACAGCCACAATCACCATTTCGCAGTCGCCAATCCATCTAGCCTGCAAGACTTTGAACAATGGGAGGAAACAAACACAGGGAGAACATGAAAACTGATTTATATGAAAATTTTATTTTATAATTTCATCAGATAAATACGTTATACAGAACATTGTACATCCATATTGAATAAAAATGAAAAAAAATAAGTGTTTTACAAAGAGGGGATTTAAGCATGCATGCAATTACGTATTGTAAAATGTTTTTAACTCATATTTTGTGTCATTGCTGTCACTGTAGGCAGCCGCGAAGCCGCATTTGTGTACGCTATCTCCTCGGCTGGAGTGGTCTATGCCATTACTAGGGCATGCAGCCAGGGGGAGCTCAAGATCTGCAACTGTGACCCCCACAAGAGGGGTAGGGCCAGAGATGATCGGGGGGACTTTGACTGGGGCGGCTGCAGCGATAACATCAACTACGGGATCAAGTTCGCCAAGGATTTTGTGGATGCCAGGGAGAGAACAGTCAGGGATGCCCGTGCTCTGATGAACTTGCACAACAACCGTTGTGGAAGAATGGTGAGGGCGCTCTGCGAATGCCTGATTGCATATGATGTTGTATCCGATCATTAAGTTGGGCCATGGGTCCTAACTCAATAAAATCAGACAAAAGAGTCTTCATTTAAAATGATGGTCCAATATGGTGCAACTAATGGAGGGCATAGAAATATATATTATATTATTGATTACCTTAATCATAGATTTAGAAGAGTACACCCAATTAGCAGGCTGGCAAACATACATGCATAATTTACAAGAAACACTTTCATGTCCATTTGTTTTATATCATTGCATTGGGTTACTGTCCTAGACTCTTCTCATACAGAATGCAGTATGTTTCTATTTATCTTTTTTGAAGAATTTTTAAGAGGTGTATGGACTTTACTGGGCTATAAGTACAGTCCGTTAAAAAGTTTAAGACTAGTGTCAACTTGCCAGTGTTACAGAACTGTGATTCTGTATTCACTCGCATTTAATCAGTATCTAGTTCTTACACCCATTCTGATATTCATGGTTTTCCTTCATAACTCAATTTTGAAAGGTTATTAGATTACAATAAATACATAGCATCATACACAATCTATAAATACATAGCATAAGGCACTTTTATGTTAGATTAATGTAAACTTTTATAGCAGTGACTATAGTAAGTCCTTTTTGGAACATACCAATCCAGGATTAAAAAAACAAAATACAAAAAACATACCCACAGAGTATTGACTGAAAGCATACCTCTCTGCTACAGGCGGTAAAGCGCTTTATGAAGCTGGAGTGCAAGTGTCATGGAGTTAGCGGGTCCTGTGAACTTCGCACTTGCTGGTTGGCAATGTCAGACTTCCGCAAGACCGGGGACTACCTCCGAAAGAAGTACAATGGGGCAATCGAGGTCACCATGAACCAGGATGGCACAGGTTTCGCAGCAGCCAACAAGGACTTCAGGAAGGCAACCAAGAATGACCTGGTGTACGTCGAGAACTCACCTGATTACTGCCTCATGGATAAGGCGGCAGGTGGGTCACAGAGGTGCTGCACAGGGTCAACTGGGTCTCTCTGAAGACCCAGTTAACTCTGAACTCTTGTTTTAGCATGGGTACTCTCAAGGGGGAAACATATTTATTGTACTAAGACTAAGGAACCAAGTCAGCTTGCAGATTTCACATTTGTAGTCACAATGACACAACATGCTAAACATAACTACAGAAAAGACAAGTGGACAAAAGAAAAAGGTATCTGGATTTTCACATCTACCGTCTCAGTGGCCCTTGAGGCAACCATCCTTTCCCCATCAAATCTTTGTCTCTTCAATTCTACCTTGAAGGTTTACACATCAGTGGCTTGTATTACACCACAGCTTGTATTATTACAACATAGCGAATCATTTAAAACTGCATGCTGTAATGTCACTGCATTTTCAAAGATGGCATTGTTTATACCCACTTCTCTCACTCCACTTAGTGTATATATGAGTGGCGAGTGACTGTTGAGAGGATAAGTTCTGCAGTAACTCCAGGGAAAACACAATAGCTGACCGATGGGTCTGTTAGGTCGATTGCATGCTGGGGGTCCTATAGTTTACCTTGAATGTGCTTCTATGCTACTCATTCTCATGTCACAGGAATTTATAACCCAAATTTCAAAGATTATTATTGTTATTGTTCAAATCCTCCTATTTCATATTCAATCCTGTGAGCTTCACATCTGTTTGTTAAGGTCTTCTATGAAAAATTATAAGACAAATTTAAAGTGACTTGAATTTTGTCATTACTTTTTAAGACCAGAGCTTTTTGCAGTTTTTCCAGGGAAAAAAAAACTATTATTTTATTCAGTGTATTGCTCAGGCTGAGATAATCCTACCTGATATTATTCAAACCTGCATACAAACACTAAAAGACACAAAAACCTTTGAACACGTTCTGTTTCCCCCAGGTTCCTTGGGCACCGCAGGACGCGTGTGCAACAAACTGTCACGAGGGACGGACGGCTGTGAAGTCATGTGCTGCGGGCGGGGCTACGATACCACCCGTGTCAAGCGCATCACCAAATGTGAGTGCAAGTTCAAGTGGTGCTGTGCCGTGGAGTGCAAGGACTGCGAGGAATTAGTGGACATCCACACCTGCAAGGCCCCCAAACGCGCTGACTGGCTGGACCACACTTGAGGTTGACCCTTCCCCCCATCCTGTCCCCAGGACTTCCCTTCAGGCTATGGCATTCTGGGATATGGAGTCCACCCCTTGCGTCACTTCCCCAGACTCCACCCACGGTCCCCATTTCCTGTTGCATGACTTTCATTGAAATACTATAACAACATATTTTCCACTGAGCCCTTTCCAGACTTCGTGCACAACCGGCTCAGAAAACCTACCACTTTGTATTGTTTTGGATTATAGAAGTATGGACTGCAACTGTGAATGCTTCCCTGTTTTTTTAAAGTCTTTTTGCTATGATGAGTGTTTTACGAGGGGATTGTTTAATTGTTATTGTGGGGTTTTTTTTTCACTTTCATACGGAAAAGTGCAAAACCTTCTGGAGCACTTCCAATGAAGTTTTTCAAGAAAAATACTGTCATGGTGCAGCAGCTCTGTGTATGTACACCACTTAAGTTCTTTGAAATACTACTGGCTTGTTTATCAGAGTGTATACATGAGATCACTCAGCATCTTGTTTGTTTGACTGCAGAATATGACATACTATATTCAAGACTTATGTCAAAGCACTGGCACTCGAGGAAAAGTCGCAAATGAACTGGATATGTACAATTACATACATATCCTACAAAGATGGACATGACACCCTGTCTAAAACCTAAAAATGGATTTGGGATTTACTACTTCTCTTTAAAGCCTGAAACAAACAATGGTAGCTGGTGTATTTAAAACAGAGCAAGCTGTAATATTTGTTTTCTGAAGGCAAGCATGCACTATGGACATTATTTCATATATGTGCAGAAAATATATTTTCACATATCTTTCATATCAATTACAAGGCATGGAAACGCTGAGGTGGACTGGATAATTAGAACTCTCTGAGCTGACGGGTGCCTTCAACAGCGATTCCGAGATCAGTGGATGATTTTTTTTCTTCTCCAGCTTGCTTGTGTATCGTGTGTAAACGATGTCTTTATTTTTAAACAGATGTTCATATAAATATATCATATTAATATATCGATAGAAATCCTTGAATTTTTGTTTATTGAATGCTTTGTGTTGTTGCCTCTGTCATTTCGTTGCTAATTTTTACCATTGGTCGTACCAATGAGTGTACCATGAGCTTCACCAAGACGGATTTCACCAGACCCTTAACTGACTCTCCACCCGCCTTAGGTGTAGGATTAAAATCCTTATGGCCAGTCAGAATGCAAACCAGGCCAGATCTGAGATAGTTTTTCTTTTTACGGGCAGGTAACTGGAACATCATAGGAAAAACATCATAGGCACTTAAAGTCAGTTGGAATTCTCTCACTTAATCTTTCTTATTATAAAAATCTTATTAAATTTGATGGCCTTGTATTATTCTTGATATTACAAAGAGGTTTTGATCACGCTAATCAAAGCAGTGGTATATTAATATGATGGCATCAATGGGTTGCTGGTTCAAATCCAAGGAGCACTGAGTATTTTTGTATTCAGTAATTATGCAGCTGTGTACGTGGAAAAATAATGACTTTGTAACTTATGTAAATTAATTTGGATTAGAACCAAATAAGGATAATAGATAATAATTTTAGCAGGCTCAATGAAGTTACATACTGGTTAGGGTACCGAACTCAGCAATAGGTTGCCTGAATTTTTATTTTTATTCTTTTAAATAAATGTTTAAAATTGTGTAAAATCTTGGTATTTAACTATACGAATTGCCAACTAATTAATTGCCAAATTAATTATTTATTAGGTGGATTCTGCTGAATCATACATTTGCCTAGGATTTCTATCTAGCCTATTTAGATTATCCTATTTTTACTGCTATCTGAGATTTGGATATGGAATCCAAAAGTTCCTTTGAAATAAAAAATTAGAAAATAGGAGCAATGACCTCCTACCTCTATGGCCTCTGACGTCCAACATGTATGGCCTCTGATTTCCGAGATCTATGGAAATGTCTACGGCAGTGGTGTATTGGTAAGACAAAATCAGGACCAGAGTTTCCAAGAGATGCCAGGAACCAAATTAAGGTGACACAATAACAAGTTACTTTTTTTAATCCTTTAGGCTGAACACACAGTCAGGAAGTCAAAGGGTATTCTTCACCCAGGACATCATTGTGAAATAATTAGGGAAAATGAATGACGTTAATGTGTTTATTGTGCCACAAAGGTTCACCTTTTCAACGTCCAGGACTGGGCATTCTCCACCCTAAACCGTGTTCCTTAATGGATATCAGGTCTGGGCAGCTGAATAATTTTCAAAAGGGAATATTTGGCACATTTTAGGTGGAAAATGTCAACTTAAGAAGTGAAGAGCAAAAGTAGGCAGACGGACAGTCACCATAAACTGGGGTTAGTCTTGATTGTCATGTGAAACTGAATAACAACAATAAAACAATTCTACACAGATTTTAATGTGGTTTGTGAACTTTACAGGGTTGAATATCATAGTCATATCACTGAGAAGTAATTGCTTATCAATGCCCATTTGCTTGTATTACACCACAGCTTGTATTATTACAGCATAGCGAATAATTTAAAACCGCTGTCATGTCACACATTAAGTCATCCTTGACTACATTCTCCATGCGTGGCGACATTCTAAGGTCATATGTGTGGCTGGTTCCAATCGAAAACAGTTCTGGTAGTGGTACAATGAGGTGGGGCACATTTTCCTGACATGGCCTAAGTTGCTCTTTTTCTATTAGAAAGAATGAGCAATCATTTTCAAGTACATTCAGTCACATGCTTGGAAGGTTGTCTTTAAGGATTGAGAATGCTCTGGATTGATTGAGTGTTCTTACTTCAATGCTGAATGCTGAAATGAACGCATTGTGAATCTATTTCTTTAGATGCACATCTGATTGGCATTCCCTCAGAATAATTTAAACATTGCTGTGTGGTTTGGTAGTAGCATATAAGTATTATGCCCAACCCAACTTGAATGTGGATCTCTAAATAAATAAAAAGGTGTTCTGAAAATTCTTAGATGTTCTAAAAAGGTCAAGGCAGCTTCTATAATGGTAAATTGGGTGATATGTGTCTTCCTTAGTATTTAAGCTAAATATTATTTGTTATCCCAGATCTAATAAAAAATACTGCCATTTTCTTTCCAGATTCTTTCTAGAGTCATCTCTCAAGTCATCTCTGAAATTTCAGGCCCAAATATTAAATACCTTTTCCCCAACGTATTTAGGAGATAAATATTTACGTCTTTAAGTGTTTATAAATGTTTCAAACATTTAATTATTTTGTTGAAAGATGACATAAGTGCGCATCAAGAAGCTTCCAACGCTTCCCAGAGTGCTCCTAGTCCATGCCCACCCACACAGTCAGAACTCCTGTGTACCACACGTTGCGCTGCTATGAATGTTTACATATTTCGTGTTATTTTTTAATACTTGGATTATTTTATGTCTATATTATTTTATGATTATACATTTTTTTAAATTAAATAACAGGCTCCCTGTATTTATCCAGAGAATACTCAAATAACAAATATTTTTCAGAGCTTGATGCGCTAAATCTTAGCAGAATCAACACAGAGAGACACTGCCCTGGTCAGGGTTGTCAGCTAGTCTAATAATTACCTAAAGTAGAATAAATTAGCTAGCTGTCTACAAATTAGCATTTAAGTCAACTAGTCAATTACGAGTGAAGGACAAGCATATAAACAAAAACAGCAAAAATAGCTCAAATTCTGTCATAATCCTTTAGTTGTTTTACTTAATGAGCCCACAATTCCCACAAAGTCTAGTTTCATATTTTACTAGCATTTTGCAGATTTTAAGCTAAATATAATTTGTTACATCATGTATGGCACTATTTAAAGCATTCTTGGCCAATATTTTTTACTGTCATCCCTTTTATAGTCATAAAGAAAGATCAACTCATCTGTGATCTTTATCCGGCCAGCACAGAGACACATGATGTTCAGATGAGGATGCCTTTCTTCATCTTTATCCAGCAAGCCCTCTGATCGAGGCACCATGTGAAACATGTTGGTCAGGTGAGGATACCTTCCTGCATTTTGATCCAGCGAGCCCTCTGATGGAAGCACCATGTGACACATGTTGATCCGGTGAGGATACCTTCCTTCATCTTTATCCAGCAAGCCCCTTGATAGCGCCACCATGTGACACATGTTGTTCAGATGAGGATGCCTTCCTTCATCTTTATGTATGAGTTAATGATTGTATTGCTCCAGAGGATACGTTTTTATTGTTTTTTTATTCTTCTATGTAAATGGTGTTTGTTTAAATCTTTATTTCCATGTGTTTGTAGCCCGGAACTCCGCCCTGATCAAACCATTTTTGTTATCACGCCAATGCCTGACATTTATAGGACATTTTAGATATTACAGCAGTAATTTAAAACATTATTCCACACTACCCAATATTAGTATCAGAAAACTTTATATGACCCCAACTATAATATGACTAATTATAATATGTATATTATTTTTGCAGTATTAATCACATGGCGTAAATAGTATGAGGCCGAATATCAGGAAAAAAACTCAACATGAAAGTTCTCTTTGACTTTGCTTATTTGTTATACCAGGTTTATTTTTTTGAAAAGCAGAATATATCCATTTATATATACAGTGACAAGAAAAAGTATGTGAACCCCTTGGAATTAACTGGTTTTCTGCAGTAATTTGCCATAAAAATGATGTGATCCTCATCTAAGTCACAACAATAGACAAACACATTGTGCTTAAGCTGATAACATACAAGACATCACTGGAACTGGCTTCAGAAAAAGAAAATGCGCCTTTTGGAGTGGCTCAGTCAGAGAACAGACCTTAACCCCATAGAGATGCTTTGGAATGACCTCAAGAGAGCTGTTCACACCAGACATCCTACAAACGTGTCTGAGCTGATCCAGAGCTACCAAAAGCGCTTGCTTGAAGTCATTGCTGCCAAAGGAGGTTCGACCAGCTTTTAACTCCAAGCGTTCACTAACTTTTTTTAATGGGTGTGTTCAATTAAGACATGAGAAATTAGAATTGTTTGTATGTTATCAGCTTAAGCACATTGTGTTTGTCTAATGTTCTGACTTAAATGAGGATTAGATCACATTTTATGGCAAATTACTGCAGATAACCAGTTCATTCCAAGGGTTTCACATACTTTTTCTTGCCAGTGTATATACACACATAAATTCTCATGACCCCACGATTTTCCCAACCGCTGTGTCAAACCACCTCTTCTCTGGTACCGGCCTATATCTCTGCTAATCAACAGCTAAAATCAGTCAATGATTTCAAAACTCTCTGCTGGTGACATAGTAAGTAGGGTGTTGTTTGTACAAGTAACTATGCCCCATCTCCCACAGACTCCATCAGAATTCCATTTTGTTAATTCGTTCATGGTTGATCACACCCCGGTAAGCCTTGAAAGAAATAAGAAATAAAACAAAGTTGATACATCATCACAAATGGACCCAAGAACAATAAATAATTACTCAATCTATCATACAGTAATTAACTTTCATCTTGGTTAGATATTGACAGCCAAAATTGCAAACATCCACAGATAAAAGTGATGGTGCTGAACTATTCCTTCCCTTTCATACACAAGCATGCATGAATGGGAGGAAAGAAGGATCCTCACAATACTGGAATTAGGCCCAGGAAGTGTAGTAAGTGATCATTGTCCTCAACCCAATTGAGTCTTGATGCACAATGGATTGAGAGCAAAACAAAGAGATTATTAGTGTGTCTTGGACAATTTTTATTTAAGCAGCTATCCTTAAATAAAAAACACCCCTTTGTTGCTGTATTACTCCTGAATACTCATACACATTTCCAGGAGAGATGTCTTTAGTTTTTCCCTATTGTTCAATATAAATTGAGCAAAGGTGGTAGTTGCATTCCTCTCAAAAAACAATTTTTGCATTTTTCCTCTTGATAATGATTTCTGACTGGCCCAAGCTGTAAACCAAGATGTCGTCTAATCTGAAAGTACATTTCACCAGTGGATTTGTGACCATTTTGTGCATTAGCCAGTGAAGTGCACTGGCAGCAATGGCATTAGGTTTACCTAAAAGGGGTTGGGATGATGAGGGAGCTTGGGGCAGAAGAGCACAGGACATGGCATGGCATGCAGGGCCTCGGCCGGGGGGGAAAGTCTCATCAGTGCAGGGCAAGAGCTCTGTCAGCTGAAGTTCATCCAGCATGTACGGGGCCTATCCAGTTACGGAGTGGCCTGCCGGCCACATTTATCATCAGCCAGATCTTAATCTGAGCAGGAAGGAGCAGCATTCCCCCCCAATTCATCTTCATTACCGCACTGACTGCCAGCGCATTTCTCCAGTTCAGGGAAGCTTAAACAAGCCAGAGGGGCCCTGAAGGGGTGTGTAGGGTGAGGGTAGCTGGTGGTGGCAGTGGTGGGGAGGGGTATAGGGGTGGGTCAGTGGAAAGGAACATGAGTTAAGATGGAAGGTTTTACACATCAGCCCCCCTTCTCCAAGCAGTCCATAACAACTCCACAAAGGACAAGACCGCCAGGTGTCGGAAGCACCCACATCGTGAGTGCTATCCCCAACAGCTAATTCTTTCCCCCACGTCTCACATCTCTCATCACATTCTCTCTTCATCTCTCTCTCTCTCTCTCTCTCTCTCTCTCTCTCTCTCTCTCTCTCTCTCTCTCTCTCTCTCTGTCTATCCATCTTCAGAACTCGTTGACGTCATCAGACGACTTGATTGTATCGCGTCTACACACTTCATTCTTTGGCATGTTTATGTTTTGGTTTGGCTGGCAAGCTGTTGTAAAGCCACTACCAGCATTTATCCAGAATCTTCAAAAAAAAAAAAAAAAAAAAAAAAAAAGAGATCAGAGAGAACAGTTCAAAGCAGGGAGTTTTCAGTAAGACTTTATGTCAGTTAACTTTGTTTAATTTACTTTTGGATCATTGGATATATGGGGAACAGCCCCTAAAGAGAAATCAACATCCACCCTGATGATAGTAAATGTGATTTATTTAATGATTTCATAAATAAAAATTTAAAAACTATGTAAATTTATATATATATTGTAGCGTTTTCTCAGAGTGCTACGACTCTGCTGGGTTCAAGCAAGGAGTCAGACACCGATCAACAGAAAGACGTGCTCTTTATTTCACACATGCGCTTACGACTGCCTTGATAAAGGCAGAACTGGCAGTGCAAAGAACTGTCGAACATGGAGACAATACAGAGAGCCCTCACCTGCACATATAAACCCGTCCGCGGTGAGGGCACTGGATCTTAACTTCACCAACACTTACATGGTGGTTAACTAAACAACACATTTGCCTTTAACATTAAATATAACCGGCACACAGAAGCCCAGCCCCCACGGGGATGGCTTCAGCCCATTGGCGGAGGAAGCGCTTCTAGCCATCCCCGTTACAATATATATACACACACACACATACAGAAGCAATTGATTGTGCTGACAAGTTTAATGTACAAAACATTTCAGATTTCAAACATATAATGTTGAGTTTTAAGGTTGTTCTTGTTTATTTTCTGTTTGTTGACATGACTAACTTCAGTTGTACGTTTATATCAACATGAACCTAGGTCACCTGTTGTCCCCACATATTTTGAAAGCTCGCCACACTTTCTTGTTTATCCAAGGCTTTCAGTTTGTTTACAAGGTGGAGGTGTGGTGCTCCACCAAAATATTGGCAAGCTTTCAGACTTGTCTGGATTGCCTAACCCTTTAATCTCCACTCCTAAAACTGTATGTGGAAAAAATATTTCTGATCATAGGCTTGGTATTTAACAGCATTTGACATTTATTTATTTAAAATGATTTACAGAAGTCTGAGGTGCCAGCTGATTGAGAAAACAGTCTAACGTTTGGCGTAGATCACTAAAAACAAACCCATTGTCCCAATGAAAGTGTTTCTGAGGAAGGCCATCTTGCAGGATGACTCACTTCAATGTTGCCTGACGTTTCCTTGTCAGTGTGTATAAGAAAGGAAATAAGGCCACCTTTTCCATCTTCATAAGATCCTCTCAGGGAAACTTTTACATAATGAATTAAATGCAATGAAACTACAGAAGAGTGAGTGTCCTACTCTTCTTCCGTAGCTCATTGTTTCGTCCCTCAATGATCCCATTCAGCTTCAGTTCAAATATACTGTATAACGTTTTCTTTAGCAAAGAAAGAGAACTTGTGGAAACAGTTGATGCTCATGACATACCTGAACTCAGAAGGAGCTATGCTGAACCTATGTTTTTTGTGAAGTTCTTTGGAAAAGTGTTTATCTGTATTTTTGAGAGAGGTACATCATGCATTTAATGCATAATGTATTAAAATTTTATATTATATATTTAAGAATAGTATCTAGAAGTGGTATGCAGAAAATTATAGAACAAAAAATATGCATTTAGAGAAGTTTATGGTTTATTATGCTATGACAATATCCTCTCACACTTACCAAAGTCCTGATTGTTCTGAACTTCCCGTTTGATCTCATAATCTAATATGTACTGTATGTATGTTGACACCTCTGCCATCCCTCCCACCATCACCTGTATGTACAGCAGTCGGCCCAGTGAGAGAGCTGGTGGTGGGTCCCAGGATTGGGCAGATTTATTGGGGAGTTTGGACTAATATTTACGTGACCCGCGAAGACCCGCGGGGGAGCATTCTCAGATGGGGAGGTCGGTCCATTAACGGGCCCACCACAGGGGCGGGTGGACAGGACCCAAGTCGAGGGGATTAACACATAAAAAACCCTTATCTACTGAGTCAGCGGTCAAGAATGCTTTTCCACCCGAGGGGCTTCGGGTCGTTTCATGGCATCCCTACCCTGGAGCAGAAATGTGCGTCCGAGGACAAGGACCCCCCAGATTCTCGGACGAATAAACACAGAGCTCTGAGAGCGAGGAATGTCCTGATCCCTCAGTCACAAGCCATCTGAGGTAACGCCAATTTGTGGACTAACCTGGCAGTGTCAATCTGTCCAGTCACTCTGTGAAGTGTACAATGTGACGACTAACACTGGGTAGCATTAGGGCCGATTTAGTGGATTAAAAAAATTATTCAAATTCCAGACCACAATTCAGCGGCGGTTCTACAAAAACTACGCACTTCGCATAGGAGCCAGGAGTCCTGGCACAGTTTTTTTTTAAAACATGGCAGTAGTTTGGTGTAGTATGTTGAATTAAGTGGTTTTTTTTCGTTATTTTAAATGATGACCCACAAAGTCTCTTCTGTCTGTGGTTTCTGAAGATCTCTGATGGGTGGACACAACAGACAAGATAAAGCAATAGGTACATGTTTTCAAAGTGATCATGGTCATCGGTAGCTGAAAAAGAGAAAAGAAAGTTGACTATTTATGACAGGCACGTTTTCATGTGTTTCATTTGTCAATAAGGTTCACACCATTGCTTTAGCTGAATAAAAGGAAGAGTGAATGGTAGGTAGCATGCATTTTTCAGTTGCCTAGTCTACTAAGAAGTAATTATCAATCACCTAGTGTTTTCCTTATATTTAATGAATGTCAACGTTAACATAACTTGTCTTGTGAGATAGCTTTGAAAATGTGAGTGGAAATTACAGAAGCCTGACTAGGCAGAAATAACCGTGACCTGTACAGATAGCTCAGAATTACTGCATGGAGGACTTTGACCGATGGGAAGACAGTGGGAAAAGAAAAAGGATCAAGACAAGGTCGGGGTCGTGGCAAATCACTTCATTGACAACACTTGCAATATTTGGTAAGGTTGTGCCTCACAGCCCTTCTTAATAGAAACATAAAAGTTTCCTTATCTTGCTTGGATTGTTGTTTTTTGCGTGCTATTAATGAAAAGCAAGTGATCACTTCTAAAAATTTTCTAATGTTCTAGGCCTGAGAAACAATCGGAATGTTGGGAACATTTTTACATTATGTATATTTTTCTTCATTCATACCATTTCTGTTTAAACCTGCTCCTGACGTGTCCACCTGAGACTTCTGCAATTTCAGAAGTG
This sequence comes from Hiodon alosoides, assembly GCA_025775065.1. NCBI lineage: Eukaryota > Metazoa > Chordata > Actinopteri > Hiodontiformes > Hiodontidae > Hiodon > Hiodon alosoides. The sequence continues at coordinate 11,328 of JAOYSI010020418.1, read as the reverse complement.
ATTTCTTTCACACTCAAATAGTTAGACTCTTTCACATAAACATAAACAGTCCTTGGGTGGAGGTTCTCAGGAATGTTAACAATCAGTGATTTGGGTTAAATTCCTGGTTCCAGTCCTCCAGTAGCAATGAATAAAATTATTTTCTCTAATTCGCCCGCGGTAAGTAAAGACCTATATTTAAGTGTGTAGCACTGACAATAATGATATGTAACGTATCTCAGTGTCAACCAGAAATTATGTTTAAAAACCTCAGTATTTCACACTACGCACATAGTGTATGACACCACAGATGATCATCAAATAGTAACTTCAACTGTAATTGTGACGTCGAAATTTTACAAAGTTTTTTTTTTTTAAATCATGCATATTGTTCAAGCAATCTAAAAGCTTTTTCAAGAACGTGATATGTTTAGAGGTGTAACAGTTCAATTTTTTGCAAATTTCAATATATAAAAATATTTTATCCATCCATCCCATCCCAGTCCCAGTACATCCTTCCCAGTCTGGTATTTTTCTCCTAAACATTTCGGTTAATAAATTCATTTGCAATAAATAAACTAATTGCAATAAATTAAGATACACACGTTTTTGCCAGAAGTTCTGGTGAGATGACTATTATTAAGATTATTATATTATGGAGATGGCATTTTATTCAGAAAGAGGGTATTGATCTGTGTGTTTCGCTTTAAATGAAAGTGGACAAGCTGCCCCAAAGATACCAGCAAGTATGCTTTAGGTCAGTAACACCAGCCCAAGCAGCATTGACTTATCCCTGCTAGAGAGCCTCACAGAAATGATTGCTGTTATTGGGAGAACGTTAAACAAAACCCTTCCATACTACCTCAGGAGCAGGACTGACGCACATTAAACTGTAAAGGAGCCAAGCTGAGACAGCAATAATTTATCTGTGACGGAAGAGATGCGTTTAAAGTCTGAACCTTCGACTCAGGCAGAGTAGAGATCCTGCAGAAGATCTGGTTGCCTGGTTACCACCCAGCACAGACACGCACCCCTCTGACATCCACACCCCTCCCTCATCCCGACCATAGGCTCTACTAGGTTCTTTCAACGGGTCTAGTTATGCTATGCTCCTTAATTTCATCCCTAAGGCCGTGTCCAGAATCCATTGAAGATGTACACACAAACTCCTTCCTGTCACGATAGTTGGTGCCCCTGGATCCCTGCTCCCAGGGGGTAGCAGCTGTCAGTATAGAAACCCCTAGGCATCCAGCACACAAGAAGAGTTTTCCCTTTCACATGAAACCAGGTCCAATTACAATGAAATCACCTGAGCACTTTCCGTTCAAGTTCAAAAATTGTGTAAGTGTAAGAGGCCAAATTAAATGTTGATCTTAATTAATTGGGGCCTGACTTGGAAAGCCCACCATGGAACATTTTGATTATCGGCTGAGGCCTGGTTGAAAAAAAGCTAAATAAATGTACGAATAAATGATTCTATAACCGGGGATTGTACACGTAGAATTATGTTATAAGACATCTAACTGAGGCCTAAGAGTGACTTGATAAAGGTTGTCATTTCTATGACATTACTTCAGCCAAATTCACATCCCAGGCCTCTTTTGCTGATCCAGATGCTATTATGGGTGCAAGGACCTTGTATGTTTACCAATGGGAAGGAAGTGCTGAAAATTATATCATGTCTTACAACATTTCATGTTTCCGCAAATGAAGCAGTTTCCAACAGAGCTGGTCTGTTGACTTTTAATCTTAGCAAAAGTGAATCTTACGAACTCCATTGAAAATCACAGCAATTTGAAATTTTCTAAGATTGAACTTCTTAAAGCATAGACATCACTAGCCAGACAAGTAAACAAGTCATAGCATTGCAAAGCAAGTAAAAAATGACACACCGTTCAATTTGGTAAAATGCTGTTTATGACATTTACTTTGAGCTGCTAGACAAACAGTAACTTGTCTAATCTATGTATACAGGGAAAAAAAACACTTAAAGAACCCTTCAATCTGCCCTTACAGGTTTAAAGACATTTCAAGCTGATGACTGATGTTTCAAAACTGGGACTGCATCTAGCTTCCATGGAATGGGTATGTGACTTTGCAACGTCTAGTGTGGCTTATCTGGGTCTTGCCAAGCATGCCTTACAGATAAACCCTTCACATGAGGTTTGCCAATGCATGCCAGCCTAGCTAACTAAAAATCATTCACTGGCAGTGGCAGGTTTTTCTAATCCCATGGCTGCAGAATATAAATAGTAATATGTCATTGAACCTCTGAATATGGAATGTAACAAATGAGATTCTAAATATGAAGCAACGTGTTAGCAATGAGCAGCCTGTGTGAACCATTCACCTGCCTGACCATTAATGTTTAAATTCAAATAAATGTATTTAATTGAACTATGTTGATGTTGTCTTCTGCAATATTCTATTGATAATAATAAATTTCAGAAGAAGACTCATTCTTCATTCAACGTTTGGCATTGAACACCTATGTTTCTGTAGAAAAACATTCACAGAATCACAGGGTGCCTTATTTACAGTTAACTCCACCTGAGGCCCACTGGCATCGCACCGGTATGGAACAACAACAGAAAATCGTATAGAACTGATGGAAAGACCAGGTGGTGATATGGTCAAACATAGGTATCCACGGAGGTAGGAATAAGAAAGGGGATCCGGTGTGTCAGATCTGAGTCAGCTAGTCTCAGAAGCTGGAGGGCTCTCAATTTTTTCCAAGAAGAATCCCAGAGAGAAAAGAGAGCTCTGGGGAACCTTGGAGAGAAGGTAACAAATACTGCATATTCTTTTGGGTCTCCATCTTCCTAAGCCGTGAAGCATTAATTCACCAACTCTGTAAAACCCACGCTCTGAGCATGAATCAAAGTCAGCAAAGAGCATAGCCTTCGTCCAACCTGTCATGTTATTTGGCCTTCACATTATAGTATTAGTGGTGCTTCCTGATCCTGTGCAGTGCTGTCTTCAACTTAAAATGACCCCTTAGATATAGCTTTGACAGCCAAATATGAATATCAACAAAGTTCACCGGATCTGGAAGTGGCGTGCCTCTTGGAAGTGGAAGTGGCCTGACTCGTTTTTTCATTTATGAATCCTTTTCCCACTGTATTCTGTTTTGAAGGAAATTTATGTTTAGGTAGTTAATGTACACCCCAGACTAGGGGAACCTAAAAAAGCATATGGCAGACCTTGGGAGTGAGAAATGAATGCCCAGCTAAAGCAACCTGCCAGGACATTGTTTGCTTCTTGTCTGAGCGAGACAGGCCAGTGGACAATGTGGGAGGTTTAAATGGTGTTCTTTCCACGGACCGCGGAGATCTGAAAGATTTAAGAGAATATTTGTGACCCACGTTTTATGGAGGTAAAACGGGTTTTAATCTCTTTGCTCTTTATCTCCAATGAAATCTAAAACTTATATCCCTTCAACCCCGGGGGTCCAATAATGAAGATTACTCTCTGAAAATAAATAGGCTAGAGAGGGACTATCGTGCATACCTTAACAAGGCCCGCAGAAGCAGCCAGGGGATGCTTAACCACTCTGGCTATGTCAAATTGGCATGCAATCACACATTTAAAAAATGCTTAACTCCCATAGTTTACTCCACTGTAAACAAGACTCTAATGTGTCTATTGAACGCTACATTTCATGGCTCAACAGCTGGTTATGACAGAAAATGGGAAGACGACACTAGCGGAGTGAAGTGTAAGCGTGTTCTCAAAAAAAAAAAAAAAGAGGGAGGTTCAAAGTTAAATAGTGGATGGGGGGCTGGGGGAGGTCAGAGGGGTCAGATCTTGTCTGGGTAATCCCCCTAAAACCCAAGACATGTAAGATCTCTGCCTCCAGTGGATTAACTCAGAGGCAGGTGTGCTTTTTGATGTTACAGAGAAAACTTGAGATAAACTTGCCTGTATCTTTAAACGCCAAGCTTTTCAGTAAACGCCAAGCTTTACAGCAGTAAATACTGGTCAACTCTAGATATACACGGCCCCAATGTAACGGCATCGTGTTAGGCAGCCATTCGCTTTGTAAACAAAGTGTTTTTTTTTCAGTCTACAAAGCAGTATGATTAACCAGACAGTATAATTAAGCAGTGATCATTTAAACGCTTAATCTTCAGAAGCTCTCTTTCATCCTCAAATCCTCACAATCTGACAACGTGACTGACCGTATTATCCATTTCTCATTACCCAACATGGCTAAAATGCTTTCATTTTATGAGAGGGAGAAGAGGCTTCATCACTGGTGCTGGGATTATGTGGGAGGAAAAGTAGTACCCAGAGGGTCCGTCTCACTCACAAACAAACAAACACATGCACATGCAGATACACATTCAATGTATAGTTTCCAATTTGACTCTGTAAAAAGCTGCAGTTGTTCAGAAATGTTGGTCCAGTAGTTTCAAATATCCAGCTCTGTGCTAGGTCAAAACCATTCTTTAATAATACCTTCTGTGCAAGCACTTTTATCACCCACTTCCAAAGATAGTGGAAGCTACATACAAGCACCCTTTGTAACGCTGCGGACGAACTCCCGTTAAGGGCTCTTCGACTGTTTTTCCTGGGCGAAAAGAGGGATCCAGAAAACAAAGGGCTGAAGCCGGGCCACACTTCCGCCGCAATTTACACCAGATTTACAGGGCCTAAATTCTTCTAGTGGGACCTCTGCTTTACATCATGCTGTAGTGGCCTTTTTTCACTTTCTCACTTGGTTTAGAGTCTTGGCGTAATCTGAGAATTACAAAAACCAGGCTCTGGGATGTGTTGTAAAAACGCTATCTCTGGGAATCGTTCCCAAAACAAAGCACATGCACGCAGCCACTCAACATGCTCGCTTCCACCATGGCTAATGCGAAGGAATTTGGATCTCTTTTTTTAATGCCTCGTAAAAGAGAAGGAAAATAAACAGAGAAGTTGTAAACACTAGGTAAGGAGCAAGGAAGATTATCCAGACAAGCTAAAAACAGGAACACAGTGTTTTAGGGTTTCTCATTACTTTCTTGGTCAGTGACCTTTTTCTAAAAAAAGAACCCTAAGATACATTCAATCATTCAAGCATTCAATCTTTGTAGGAATTAGAGATTGCGATAAACAGAGAATACAATACTTTGAAAGCTATAATACAAATAAATAGCGCAAAGGGCAAAGGGATTAATGGTCAACTCTAAGAAAAAACTGCTTTACGACCACTAGAATTGGAAGATTCCATCACATTAACTAATCTGATTAAAGTCAGAAACTGACAACTGAAAACACAATTAACTGTTTCAGTGAGCTGTTTTGACAGCTGTTTCTCAAAAAATGATATTACACTATTGACAAAGTGCACGTGTTTAAAAAATGCGACACTGGTTGTAAATGTGTTATTCATTTTCAGGGCTTTTCCTTTTTGCACTTGGGTGGCATTTCCTATTTCATGAAAATGAAGAGAAGCAGCCATGTCGGAACAAGTGACCCACGAAGATTTTCCCACTGGTCTCTCTAAACCTGTCTCTACAGTTACAACATGCATAAGGGTGAATGATGCCTTTCTTTATTCTCAGAGGAATTATTTTAAGGGCCCTCTGTGTCCTTTGTCCCTCCGCAAGAATTCAGTGGATCTAATCAGTGATGGGGTAAAAAGAACAATGGAGGCTGGCCGTGTTGGGATGGTGGGCGGCACACATGGGACACTTCAAAGAGCTGTAGAGGCAGACTGAGACATGGGATAAGTGGACTTAGCCGAGCTCTGTGAGCTCCTTTACTTCAGAAATGGCATTTCAGAGCGGGGCAAGGTGTCAATCACTCAGTTCATCTTCAACTCCATCAACCAAAGGCCTCAGGGAAGGGGAAGGGAGGTGAGAAAGTAGGAAAGCAGTAAAGGAGAGACCGAGAGATAGATAGGGATGGCGGGAGAGATAGAAAAGGAGTAAGAGTTTATAAGAGAGAGAGAACTGCAGGAGAGCGGAGGAAAAAATATGGAGATTTAAATGAAGGATATAGACATCTCTGAGGGGGCATCTAATGAAGAGGGGAGAGCGTCACAATTAAGAAAAGTGGCCGTCTCAGTGAGGAGTGGACATTTCTGTGAATGGAGGTAGGCATCTCCATAATGAGGCTTACATTATGCAAACAAAAATATAAAAAATGATGAACGTGAAACAGTCTGAATATTATGATACAATAGTCATTCACTCGTCGTCATTCACTACCAAATAAAAAGGGTAAAAAAAATTGTACATACACCAAAAGCTGACAAATTTTCCAATGCTTTCCTTTCTTTAATTTAAAAGTAAAAATGATATAAATGCAATGACGCCATTCCCATCCCCCACCCCCACCCCCGCACACACACACAAACCCACACACCTTCTACTTGACCTTGGGCGTTCAAAATAGTACAAAATGCTGCAAGTCACTTTTCAAAGGTTACACGCTGGCTAATCCTGTCTAATCTGCCCCCTTTCTCCCCCTGTCCCCACCATGTATTTTCAGCCCCAGGGGAGTGAGGGCTGCTCCTGCAGTCATGAAACTGCAAACCTAAAATAAGGTGAGAGGGATGGAACATAATATACACAGAGACTAAAACCAAAGACAAGCAGATAATAGTTTCAGCGCAAAACTTTTTTTTGATTCAGTTCACAAATTAAAGTGGTACGCATGTCCACTTGGTAGTGTGCTAAATATATTTTTTGTTAAATAAGCTTTTCAAATATGTGTTAATTTGTTTTGCATAACTTAAATTTAATTAATGCTTTAATTAATAATGATTTTTTTAGCACTTCAAAGTTCCCCTCTTATCCAAGGTTCACCCCAGAATATTATACGTTTTTTTTTTGTTTGTTTTTTTTCAAATGTGACAAAACAGGAAGAATCTATAACAATGCCTGCAGTCAAAGAATCCGGGTATGTCACAGTGTGATCTTGATAGTGTGATAACCTCCATAAATGTACCAAATTTTTTTGTTAAAAGAGAAAAAGATTACATATAATGTTAAGATTTAAGATTTTAGCACTTCAAATATGTGATATAATATTTTAACGGATCCTTTTTGACAATTAGCATTTCTACTAAATCAATAGTTTGTGAAACTTGTGCCTTCCCGCTTATAAAATTAATAATGAGGTTAGCAGATCGTCTTGTTATGAAGATACACTGAAATGTCAATATGATTGACATTCCTAGCAGTGAAACACAATAGGAAACAGGTGTGTTAAACTCAAATGGTCAGGGAAGACTTTTTAATCTGTGCCTATACCATGGTAAACGGCACCAGGTGTGCCGGAATTCATTTGAATTATTATTATTGTATTCTGACCCTAGAAACTTAATTGTTATGAAAACTGTAATTGCTATAGGAAAGACAGCAGCAACGGCTATGTGGTATCCACTATCTTTTTAGAAGTCAGTCTGTTATTCAGATCACTGTTTACTTTCTAACTGGGAATTAACCAAAAAATGTCAAAACCTCCAGTGGAATCTTTTGCAGACTGTAAGTGCCGCAACTAGAACTAGTAATCTAGGTACAATTAATGTAAGACCTGGTAAACCTTGGTGGAAACCCTTTCTTATAAATAATTGTGTCAAATTGTAAATATTTCACTTTTTGCATCGATGCTTGTATGTTGTATACATGAAATGTACAATGATTTGTGTTGTTCTGTTGAACTTGGGGGGAAAAACGATCTGTGACAGCATGACGGACACAAAGACTACTGAAAGAGTACGATTTCCTCGCATGGCAAACACCCAGGAGATCTGAAACACAAGCAGACTGAGACGATGCACGCTCTTGTCGCTGTAAATCTACCTCTGCCATGGCAAGCGAGGCTGATACAGGTCTTCCTGGCGTTTGATCAGTCATGCCGGTCAGGTCGAACCTATTGCAGCAATTATTTCCCTTGTAAGAGTTTTATAAAACCGGACAGTGTCAGGGAAAGGGTGCAAGGTGGGTGGGGGGAACAGCGCAGAAAGGTGAAACAGCTGGGTACATGAAGGATTTACTGCTGTTCGCCTACGTGATCCAACGTAGCACAATGCTGGTCTTAAACTTCTCCCTGTGCCTGGCCTCAAAGAGAAGCCGTAAATCTAGTTGGTCTACCCAGCCTACCTGGGCGAGGGGGGCTTTTGGCTTTGGAAGAGTTCTGCTGATTGGGGGAAGAGGCCCTGTGGAGGCAGCGAACGAGCCCAGCAAACGAGGTTTTAAGGGCAGTGGTGAGTGATAATGATCGCAGCACTGGTTTAATGTGAGTGAACGCGTGACAAACCACATCGGGAGGACTGTTTTTTTTCTTTTTCTGTGTCAGCTGACGCATCCTCTCCAGATATAGCCATTACACAATATGGTCCTTTCTGTCAGAAAACCCAGTCAGTTAAGTCCCAATTAATAAAATCAAAAAACCCTTTGCAGATTTCAAGAGGCTGTTGGACAGACAAACAAGTGTCTGTAACATGAAAATCCAGCGGTGACCCAGGTGAGAAGAGTGATTATATGGAAATGTTACTGGCACAGGTCCCAATAGCACATTAGCTTCAGCCAACAAAGAAGAGACAAAGTGCATTTTTAGCATAAGAACGGCAGGCAGACAGCATGCCTGTAGGGAGCTCTCTCTCTCTGCAGATGGATGGTAACCCAGAATTCTCTTCACCAAGCTGAATAATGATATATTTCGTTTAACTATATATATATATATATATATATATATATATACATTTATATAAACTACAATATAATTCATTTGAACTCCCTAACTTATAAAGGGCTGATTCAGTTTGCTGTTGTTTTCTCTCTCTTTTCCCTATGTTGGTACACCATCATGTGGGATTTCGAAGTAACCTTTCCTTGCGTTTCTTGCAGAAAAAAAAGAAGAAGCAGAAAACGAATCATATGCTGCTAAAAGGGTGAGTCAACTTAAAAGCACGTGCCAAACAAAAAGTCATCTGGTGAGGTCGTGGGAATTCAGATTTCTGCGATTTTATAAATTTGTTAGATCACCAGTGCTGTCGGCTTGCCATCTGCTTGGGATTAACACCTTGTAGGGTGGCCTGAAGGTGCAAATCTTCATACCTCTTCTATTTGCCCGTGCAGGCCTCCACAGCTCAGGCACACAGACCCAGGGACGGCTAGAACATCAATGCTATCCACTAGGGATTGAGGCCAGACACGTTTTTCCCTGCATGTGACCGTTCAGCACACTGGCTCACACCCAGAGTCTTCATCCAGAGACTGCTAATCCGAGACTGATGGACGCCTTCTGAGAAAGCAACGTCATTTTTGTATTTGTTTCGGTCCATGCCTCCGACCCCCAGTACTCCCGGCACTAATCCCCGTGGGAAGGGGGGGTCTGTTTGGGATGATCGATCCAGAAAAACCGGCCGATAAGCAGGATCCTAGGGAGACCTCAGCAACACTCTCTCCTGATGAGATATGGATGTGCAAATTTGACCCAGGGAGAAAAAAAATATTTAAACAATGTAATTCCTTTTCATCTTGGCAGTGAATGGTTGGTTTTTCCCTAATTACCCTTCATCTGAATTTACGCTGTTGTGAGAAGGAGGCTATGTTCATCAGTTTGCAAGCTTATATTAGATATATTTTAATTATGCTATCTAACTAACATTAGTCTGGCTTGCTAGCAGGCCAGGTAATTAAATTAGCTGTTGCCAAACCACCAAACTAGCCAGCATTCTCAAAATTGGGTTCTGTAGATGGAAACACGGAATATAATTAAAAGCCTTTTTAATAAATCTGGTCATTTAGTGTTCCAGTGACTTAGCTTTGGCTCAGTAGATCTGAGTTCTAATCTTCTAATGTTCTATTACTTTTACACAATATTAATATTCTTTTATCTCAGTTTTGTAATTGTGTAAGTACATTCTACTATAAATCATTCCAAGCTTGGAAATCGTTTTACATTTACGTTTACATTTTCAAGAATCTATAATCTATATATATATATAAACACACACATACAAAGATGGGTTACAAATGAAAGGAAAAACCAACATGAAGTGTCTCAGTAAGGTGTTGGGCCACCTGCCAGATTAGCTTTAATTCATGTTGGCCTAGATTCTCTGTAACTCTACTGGAGGGATGGAACACCATTCTTTCAAGAGATGTTCCCTGGTTTGATGTTTTGAGGATGGTGGTGGATAGCCCTGTTCAAAATCTCCCATAGGTCTTCAATTGGGTTGAGATCTGGTGACTGTGAAGGCCATAGCATATGATTCACATCATTTTCCCACTCATCAAACCATTCAGTGAATGGAAGAGAGAAAATGCCCCCCCCAGAGTTTGGACACTGATGGGAATTAGGCTTGGCTTGCAGTCGGCATTCTAATGATGTACTCAGATGGATCAGTTCTGAATATGCCTCGCGTTGTACATGGGGCATTATCATGCTGAAACTGGAAGGGGCCTTTCCCAACAGAATGTCTCGGTTTGCTGGGGTATTCAGATTTTCCTTCACTGGAACAAAATGGCCGAGCCCAAACCATGAAAAACAGCCCCAGACTATTATTCCTCCTCCACCAACCTTTATCTTTGGCAGTATGAATTTGGGCTAGTGGAGGACCAGAGCCACTCAGTACTGAGTGTTACAACAGATCATTTTTAGTGTGGCCTACCACTTTGAGGCTGAGCTGGTAATGCTCCTTGATGTTTCCACTTCACGATTACAGCACTTACAGTTGACCGGGGGAGCTCTAGAAGTGCAGATATTTGACAATCTCGGAAAGTCGGAAAGTCAGATTGTCAAAAGTGGCATTCTATATATATATATATATATATATATATATATACATACATACACATATACAGTATCTCCCAAAAGTGAGTACACCCCTCACATTTTTGTAAATATTTGAGGATATCTTTTCATGTGACAACACTGAAGAAATGACACTTTGCTACAATGTGAAGCAGTGAGTGCACAGCTTTTATAGCAGTGTAAATTTGCTGTCCTCTCAAAATAATCAAACACACAACTATTAATGTCCAAACCACTGGCAACAAAAGTGAGTACACCCCTAATTCAAAATGTCCAAATTGGGCCCAAATTATCAATATTTTGTGTGGCCACCAACATTTTCCAGCACTGCCTTAACCCTCTTGGCCATGGAGTTCACCAGAGCTTCACAGGTTGCCACTGGAGACCTCTTCCACTCCTCCATGACGACATCACGGAGCTGGTGGATGTTAGAGACCTTGCGCTCCTCCATCTTCCGTTTCAGGATGCCTCACAGATGTTCAATAGGGTTTAGGTCTGGAGACTGCCTTTGGCAAGGCAGTGGTCGTCTTGGAGGTGTGTTTGGGGTCGTTATCATGTTGGAATACTGCCCTGCAGCCCAGTCTCCGA
>JAOYSI010020407.1:23199-35300 GCA_025775065.1 Hiodon alosoides | reverse complement strand
GGTTAAATGGGCCGTCAAAATGTTTAAATCCCACTTCCTTTTCCCCATAACCCCCCCCCCCCCCCCTGAGTCTGTGCTCAGTCATTTTGTCACAACCTCAAACCCTCTCCAAAACTATCTTGCCTCTACTCAGCAAAGCTTCCACCCTTAAACTAAGCAGTCCATTGTATTTCAACCTCCTGCTGCACTCATTTTGGGCTTGTGTTATTTATTTTTTCATTTATATATATTTTTGTATTTAGGTTTTTAAGTGTGAACGACAACATTTCTACTTGGCTTTTTTTAATGCGGACCTTGGCCTTCTTGCACCACCTAGTGGAGTGACAAATGAACCACACAATTTGTCGTCAGAACATGACTTCCTGCAATGTCCCCTCCACACACACACACACACACACACATACACACACACACACACAAACTGAGCACAGCCAAAAACTGCAGCTCTTTACTAGCATACAGCTGCTTTTTACTGTGTGCGACAGATGGTGTGCATTCAAACTGGTCTTGGCCAACTTAAACATGCAAATTCAGCAGTAAGACGTAATGATACTTAATTTCCTTTATTGTCCTGCTCTGATACAACCCATGCGCTGTGCGTGATCAAGATGCACATCAATACATTCTCCCGTTTTTCCCGTTTTGGGTGAAAATGCCAATACAAAAAAATAAGTTAGCACTTCATTAAGCGTGGTGCTGTCGGAGTAGGAACCATTCTCTTCGGTTTCAAAGCTGTCCAGTAAAGCAGAAATTCTCCAACAGATCTGTTCAATTTATTTTGAAGCACAATAGACTATTTGTTTGATTTTGTGATTCCACCTTTGGTCTTGGTCCAGATTGCCAAAAGTTTGCTTTAAAAAAAAAAAGAAAAGGAAAAAAAAAAAAAAAAGGTGAAATCCAAATGAATCAGTTTCTCGATACACCTCATTTTATACCAACATTTATAGTGTTTTTATGATCCTGTTTTTGTTTTTTAAACTCAACCAGTGCAAAGTATTTTCATGGGTTTGTGGGGGTTCGTGAAATTCTAAACTTGAAATTGCACAATATTGTTTAATTTAATTTTACATTTTTTTCCCCCCTGTATTGTTGGGGGCGATGCAGTGAAATTGTGTTCATTTGTGTGGGGTTGGGTCCTTTGATGTCTAGGATAAGGCTTGATTGTTTTGGAAAGCGTTTTTATTGATGACCTGAGATTTACCACTCTGCTGTTCATCTCGGAGAGGGCTGTGTTTAAAGTCATGCTGAGCATTTTGTGCTGTGTAGTGACGCGTTTATTGTTTCACAATCCATCTTGCAGCTTTGCATGGCGTTTCAGGATATTGTGCGAATCCTGAAATATCAGACAATACTAGCTGGTGTGGTGCAGGATTCTAATGGTTCCTTTAAGACAAGTTGTGTTCACAGTAAAACTCACTAATGCATCATTTTTGTCTGTTAAATGGACAAGGATCAGATTTAGGCTCTTCTGCATTAATAAATAACCGGTGTAGGAGGTGTATTGGTATGAATTGAAAAACACTAATTCTGAGAAACCGTTTAAACCACGTTGCAATTTCTATGTCAAGTGTTAGCATCAAAAGTTATTCCTGGTGGTCTCTTGGGAACGCAATGGAGCACTTTGTGTGTGTGTGTGTGTGTGTGTGTGTATTTGTGTGTGCGTGTGTGTGTGGGTTCCTAGACGTGGAACTCTTTCATAAATTACCACGAACATTAATTTTGGCTTTTTATAGAAAGGCAGCATCTTCACACTGTCCTGATTGGCTGTCTTCACTAAAGCAGGTCTCTAAGGATCTAACCTTGGTTTTCCTGTATATCTAAATAACATGGTAAATGTCTCTTGAGTCAAGCATGATATGTGAGTGACATCAGTTTCAGCTAAAGGAGGTTCCCCCCCCAATGCGGCCAATGAGAAGCTCCTCGCTGAACCAATGCGTGTTCTTTGCGTTTAACCGACTCGCTGCATCTTCGATCCATTAGATGTTTGTTTTTCTTCATATGACGTTATTCAAAAGAGAGTTGGATATCTGGATAGGAGCCTTTATTTTAAAAAAGAAAAGAAAGAAATGTGTGAAATTAACTTTCTTCATACGAATGAGTTTCCCATATTGATACATTGAGATGGGAGAATATTAGTTGTCTTTTGCCTTAAGGAGCCCCAGGAACTGCAGTGGAACCCAAAGAAAGTCTTTATTGCAGAGCAAGTGAATAAATGGAGTGTGTTTTGAAAGATATATTTTCCTAATATTACTATGTAACGCTGTTGAATGGCCATGGGTATTTTACAATTATGCATAATCTGGACTGTTTATCAGAGAATAACAAAATGTGTATTTGGAGTTTTTATGTTGCCTTTTTACATATATTTTATAGTAATTTTAGAAAAATATCTCCCATTCAATTCAAGGCAGATTTTCCTTAACATTGAAAACAGTAAAACTGTGAGCGATCGATGGGGCTTGCAGCCTGCTTAGATTCCTGTGATAGTTCCAAGCACAGAGGCTCTTGTTTTAGTATACCGGATCATTGGTGTGATCAATAAACTTGCTTTGATGAGTATTGTGGAGTGTTTCAAATGTACCAAGGCTCGAAGACGTCCTTTTCCCTGGTCTGTATTTATAAAACTTTTATATTGCAGACAAGGCCTCAAGTCACGCAACTATAGCAATACCATATAAATTAAAATATAATTATTTTAATGACAACTGTGTATGTGTGCATGTGTCTGTGTGTGCGTGTGCGTGTTATGTAACATCCAGTCAGTACAGAAAAAGAGGGCTTCAAAGTTGTGGTGTATACTTCGAACAGGATGCGTGTGAGGGTTGCTTAGCTATTTAAAATTCCTTTTGTGTTTCTTTGGTTCTGTGTCATTATAGCTAACAACTGAACATTCTCTGATTATTCAAAGAATGGACAAGTTTGTTTTTTTGGGGGGGGGGGGGGTATTTTTCACTGCTTTGGACTTCAACAATATTGCTAACAGTTTTTTGTATTTAAAAGAAAAGGAGAGAGGTTGTACAAATCTGTATCTTCAAGTTATTTTTTTAAACAGAAACAAAGTTTTACAATGTTTTTAAAGATTGATTCGAATGTATATTGTCGGACACTTAAAAAGGACAATAAAAAAAAACCAAGCTTGTGTTTAATAGCCTGGATTTGAAGTGGAACAACATATTTGTTTGGATGGACTCTTGGCTTTCAAATATGTCTAACAAAGGTCTCTTCAAAGCAAGGATTTCCAAGGAACAAACTAATTTGCTCATCAATAGTCTGACAAACGGATCTGGTTTGAGAATATATATTTATAGTCAGATTTTTCTGTTTGGAATGTTTAGTTAACTAAATTAAGGTGTTCTTTCCTGTGCTGGTCATTGTCCAACAATTTGTTTGTTTTTTCTTTTCCCTCTCCCTTTGTGTCTTTTTTATTTATTTTATTTAGTTTCATTTTAATTTTAAGCTCATTTTAAGTCATCACTACATAGTATGCTATTATGTACTATATTAGTAATATTATTATACTAGCACAGTATATGGCCCTGGTTGACAACCATTGGACATACAGCAATCTGCTGCATTTAATTGGATATGGTATTTTGATTTCATTTTATTGCTAACGTATTTGATATATTCTGGCCTGCTAGCCATTACATTAGTGATAGAATGGAATCCAAGTTTGTTTTACCCCGCAAAACACAGTATTTATTGAGTTGTAAAATGTTTTGAGTTTGATCAAGCCCTTTTAAAGGCCCACGGTGTGAGCAGTTGTTTAAACCAATTTGCCTGTTCTCGTTAAATGGCTTCCTGATCTCTCTTTGTTTTTGAGCTCAGGTCCGCGCGTGAGGCGATGTCGCTGCGAAGGAAAGAACACCTTTGTTTTATCTTGTCCTCAAAAGTGTTTCGCACCGTTTGAATAAATTCTCATTTTATTTCAGTAATGCAGTGCTGTATTCTGTGTGTGTGTGTGTGTGTGTGCGCGCATGTGTGTGTGGGTTCCTAGACGTGGAACTCTTTCATATTGTGGAATTGTCTACTATAGATGCAATAGAGACCGCCATGGCGGCAGATGAACTTCTGATTGACGAATTCAGATATTTGTCATTGTCGTTATTTCACAGAATAAGAACCGCAACACTTTCCAAGCAGAGACTTGAGCTCAGCAGTTAAAATGTGACTTGGTCATTTGTTATGTGCGGCACCCTGCCTAATATGAAGTCATTTGACATTCCAGAAGTAAGTCTCAGGGAATGCTGCTCCCCAACTACCAGCCATGAATCATTTTTCGCTCTTCCTTGTGATGGTTGGGCAGGTAAATGGAGAGCCAATGTGGCTGGTTCCATTCAAATAAGGTCCTGCGAGAAGGTTTTTGCGACGTGTTGAAGGTTTATATATAGTTTGTGCAAGTCCTGTACAACATCACAACATTTAAAACGATACTGCCTTCACTCCAATGTACGCAAGTAGAAAGTCCAGAAACCATCTAATTTTATTTTTGCAATTCTGGGGTTATTGACTCACTCCATCGAAAATAATGGTCATGAAATGTTCTCTTCTATAAATCGATGTGAAAGATCTACGAAGACTAATGGAATGCATCCATTTATCACAAATTTTATTTTCTAATTGATATGTCATTTGAACGGTCCAAAATGCCTAAATATACTTGTTTTATAGGCAACTGTTCTGTTATACCTATGTTTTAGACTATACAGTATCTTCCTCGGTTGTTTTGTGTCTTAAAGTGATATGTCATCATACCTTAAAGATCGTTAAAGATTAGCCACGTAATGAATTACAGACGTCTATAAAAATCCTATAAATATGAGATGAGTTCTAGGCCTCTTTTTCTACTGATTTTGAGCTTAGTCAACTGGCCCTTTAAGAAGTTGCCTTTGATTTTGTTTCTTTTTAAGGTAGGTTTTGCGATGGAAAATAGGAGGTAAACGTCCGTCTAGGTGTGAATCGTTGCTTGAACCAGATGTCCGGGAACCAGAATCGTCATATTCATGACTGCATGTTTATAGAACGCACTGCCAAAAATTACGTTGCCCATGTATAGCAGGCGACACCGACAAATGAATGCATTCTTTTGTGAGCGGAGAGCAACCGAAGAAACTACAGCCTAACACATCGAGACGACCATGTGATCCCTCTCGCCGCTAAACAAGAAACGAAAATAAACCTTTCGAAGGATTCTGATCAACATGGAACGATTCAAATTTGTGCCGGCGATTTTTTATCATTAACAAAAAGCCAGTGAAAATATTTCTGACTTAATATTGGGGCTTTTCGATTCTTAACTGATACCTGCCTGCGCCGAGAGACCTAAAATGTTGACGGGATCGAAGAATGGCTTCAAAGTCAAACAGATTGTTCCAGACGGCAAGGTAGCTGGTGAAAACATGTCGATTTTTGTCTTGTTTATTAACTATGTTGGAAATAAGCCAGAAAGCGTTTCATAGAAACACCAGTTGATAGTAAAAAAAAATGAGTTTAGAAAGCGCAGGTAGCACTTAAAAATCGCCTGTGGCTTAATAGTACAGTTCTATAACGTTAAAATATGTGTGAAATAAAGTTATTACATGTGTATGGATATAGGTAGCCAGTGTAATACAGTTTACTTACGCTTATTCAGACGTACAATTTTAATGCACTGACTCGTGAGGATGCCCGATTACCACAATTTAAATAACAGTGATTGGTTATTAGTGGTCGATCACTGTTAAATGATTATTATGTTTATATAAGACTGGTATGCGTTTCCAGCGATGTTATGCCAGTTAATTAGATGCTTTCTTAGTCAATGTAGTTATAGGTTTTCTATGCGTCCAAAGGTCACTTATTGCCCACTGTGCTTTCAGACACCATAGCGGGTAGGAACTCGGTGGCTCACAGCGGCGTGTGAAGAATCGTTTTGTCGGAAAGCAACTAGTCGTGCAGTAAAAATTGTGCAAACATAAAAATTGAATGCTGTTGTGCGACAATTGTTTTATCCCCTTTGCGATTAAATCCGTTTTTCGTTTACGACACTTCGTACTTATTTCTTGATTTCGTGGAGCATTTAGCATAATGGAGGAAGGATACTGGCTGCGGCAGACATTTAAGACCTATTGGTTTTATTTGGGGGATTCACGGGGTCAATCTGACGCACTCGTTCATGCACCGTTATTAGTAATGACGTGTGAACACGCCGTCTTGGCAGGTACACCAAGATAAGGCAGACTTATTGCTAAAAAGTGTTATTTTGATTTCTTTCGATAGCATATGTTGCTGGGTTCGATGGTTCTGTAAGGAGGTTGTATGTATACTTAGGAATATATTTGCAAACCAAATTGTTCCACTGAGTGATTTTGGCGGACTAAAGGTAAACCGGTAACAGGTCACGTTTAGGCTAGAAGTGATGTGCACATCTGGAGGTTGTCATGGAAACGGTGGTAGTGGGCGTGTTGTATTTTTAGTGCAGTATGCCTAAGGCTGCGATGTGGTTTATAGCATACTACTGCAATGAAAGGTAACCCACAAAATATAACCATTATTCCTTAATCCTGGTATTATTTCAAGAATGTGATTTGTATTAACAAAATATCTTACTATACTGACTCCAGAATTCTTGAGTTGGAGTAAAGAAACATGTTGTGGTCCTGGCCTAGGTTTAGATAACACGTTTTTTTAGTTGGCAGGCCCCCATAATTGTTCACTGTAAACGCTATAGTTTACACAGGACCACAGGTCTCTAGGGAATGAGATCTTAGATTTGTACAGGACTGATACAAGGATCTCTTAAATAAAGAATTTAAAGAATGGCCTTCCCTTCCTTCCTCAAAGGTTAAGCCTCGTGATGCCTCCCACCAAGACTCAGATTAACCAACTATTTGCTTTCATATATCGCCAAAAATCGACTATCCCAGTGTCATGCTATTTCAAATTTTTTGAATTAATGTCTATTTCATACATTTGCCAGATTTGACATGTCTTTAGTTATATACATGTGCACAAACGTAGTGATTAGAGTTCATTAATCGAGAATGGAAATTAATCAGATAAGAGTCAGTTAAGAGCGTTATTTAAAGTGCATTGCTCATTGCGGTCTTGGGAAATGACTGTCCTTCACGTCAGTGTTACTGAGAATGTATGGGCTGCTGTCGCCGGTGCTGTTTGTTATTTTAGCCTCGACTGAGAAATAAACAATGGGTTTTGGCACCACCTCTACCCTGCCTCTACACACAATTCAAACAGAAGGCCAGAATAGTCAAGTGTGGCTGTATAAATAGCCACCCTGGTTGACATTTGAGACCACAGGCCTTGTTTGTGGTATTTAAGCACCTTATTTTTATTTCGAAGTAAAATTGTGGGCTTGACTGCTCTTGCTCTTTTTCAGAGCTGTCAGACCTTACTCATCAGTTTTTGTTTCTCTAGCAGGTATCACTCGTTTAAACTTTTTCTATCAATCAAACGGAGAAGAACATGCCTCTACCGCCACAATGTGTGTTGGTTTTTACTCTGATATCAAAATTCAGATTCTCTTGGCGAGTGGCGAGTGGCTCTATACAACAATCTCAAAAAACTATTTTACACCAAAAGACCCCTCCGGTGAGCAGGATATCGTATCCCAAAACAGTCAAACACTGTGTCCCTAGACACATTTTCAACTTCTTATAATAATAATAATAATAATAATTAATAGTAATAATAGTAATAATTTTAAAGACATTGGAATCTAAACGTTCTTCTTAGTCGCAATTTAGAACCCGACAAGTTGCCTACTGGGAAGGCTTTGGCGATCCGTCCACACAGCTGTGGACAACGGCCCTGCAGGAAGAAGATGCTTTGTTGGACTGAAGTATAATTTTCACATTAAATATTCACTTCTATGAGCGTTGAGTCGCTTCTAATATATATTTAATCGCTTTCTCATGGTTCACACCTCCTCTTTCTTCTGGGGAGATTAAGAAAAGAAAATTCTGAGCATGTACCAACTTAAAATCCCCTTAAAGAGATCAGATCTTGTCTGTAAATTTAGTAAACATGAATTTAGTAAACTATGTTTCGTCAACGTTCTCCAGTGATCAATAAAAACAAGACTATCATTCTGATTGAGATACTTCTTTCCCTTAAGTAATTTGTACGGGTTAAGTTTTTTGTGTGTGTAGTGTCTTTGATGCTGGGTGGAACAAGATGGTATCAGGCAGTGCAGTTTATTAAGGGACCAAAGATATCATCAATCATGCTTTTCCGGCTGTAACTAAACCCACAAATAGAATTTCCACGGTGTTGCCTAGGCGCCACCAGTCATCAGTCAACGCGTGCTAAACCGTATTCTTTTTTCTGTTGCATGCTTCCACCATACCTGGGTTCAATATTAAGTCTGCTCCTTTCTGATCCCGTCCTGCCAAAATCTACAACTCTGTTTTCTGCTGTTTGTGTTCTTGCCCTTCGTTCCCCAAGCGTGTTTGGAGGGTGGTTGTGGTTTTAGAGCTGCTCAAGGCAGGCTGCGTGCGCTAGCTGACCCTGCAGGGGAGCTATCCTTTAGTATCCAAAACACAGTTCGCTTTTTTTCTTCAAGTGTGTGCTTAGGTTTCACGCTCTCTTGCTCTCGGTTTCAATCATGACTTTAGACGACAGGCGTCACTCGCGCCGTCACTCTCACCTGTCGGTCTTCCACTCACAGTCTTCGGAATTCGAACAGTCTTTCTCTTTAGCTGCCGTCTCGACCTCATTCCTTTCTATCTTCCTCAATGTCTTTTCTTGCGACCGGAGTTTGCTGCGTGAAGGTGCCTGGCAGGGGTGCGATTAACGTCGAGAGGCAAGAAAGAGCCCTTGGCCCCCTTGTGTTACAAGAGCTGGGCTCAAACCTGATGCAACCTGCAACAGGTAGCCATTGGAGGGAGAAGCCCAGGGTGACTCGTTTGCATATTCAGGAGGTTGAAAACCAATCAAGTGGCTGCGTTTCAGAGGAGCAGGAGGGGTTTGAAGCACACAGGTGGATGCCAGCCAGAAGTGAGTAGCAGTGGATTAGGTAAGCTATTGAAAGGGTCTGGACCAGGAACTGTATAGTGGCTTTATAAGTATGTCTGGGCAGGTTGGACATTGGCGATAAAGGACACGGGTCTTGGTCACTTACGCGGTGTCCTCCGTGTAGGACAGGCTCCCGGCTGTCCGAGTGAAGGACACTGTGGAGACGCCCCGCCCCGGGTGACGGAGATTGACAGTGGGTAAGAGAAAGAGCTGAGTGTCTTCAATATAACATCGGGAAAACCATAGGAAAAAGTGTTATCAGACTGGGAAAGAACAGACGCCGGGGAAAATCCTGTTGAGAGCATGCAGAGACAGAGTCCTGAGAGGTAGGCGGTAAGACAACACACAGTACCGTTGATTCCCGTTGTAATCCGAAGGTTTTGGTGAACTACCGTGTGAGGGGGCCGAGAGGATGAGAAACAACGAGAGGTAGGCCTCTCTCAGAGACTGAAGGGGATTGGTGGCCAAGGGCAGTACGTTCTCTTTTGAGTGACCTCCATTGGTTGGTGTTTTAAAATATCATTCTGGATAAAAGAAAGTCCTGGTGCTGGAGAATCAGAGCAGCACCGTTAGCACCATTAGCATGTCATTTTTGTCTCCCCGGGGTTGTAAACGCCTCGATTTGATCATTTTATATTCATAATTTATGATAAAACTGAGAGCGGGGCGGTGAAAGGAATGAACAAGAAACAGTGGGGGAAAACACATTTTTCTGGGCTTTGAAGCAGAAACCCAACATCCTGTAAACATCTAACTTTTAAAACAAACAGTCGGTTAGGGGCTTTGAAGGGAAATGAATTAGCCTCCTGTTGGTAGGCGGTTATGGGCGCTCTGTGTTCTGAAGTTCTGTGTCTCATTTCTCCTTGCGATAAGCGTTAAGTGGTGCGTGAGGATTTATAAGAGGAAGAAATGGGTATAGACAGATTATACTGGTTTACTGGGAAGTAATTTGCAAAAACCGATGCCTGACGGTTTCCTGACAGTAAATCTTTTCCAAAAATGACACTGGAGTTCAAAAGGATTCCTTTGGAGGGTGGCTGACAACAATATTGTTGTTGGCTTCTGATTGGACGCCCTGAGTTTTAAAGTGAGTGAATACACAGTAGCTTTTTGATAGTCGCTGAATATAAGTTCACACAACCTGCAGTTTATCAGTACGTTGAAAATCAACAGCTCTAGTGAAGTCAAGATTGAAGAGAAGCTATATGGAGAATAGAATTGTTTCTTGCTCTGGTTGCGTCAGTCACCGAGTAGCTAGCCAGAAACACCTAGGGGGTTATGTGTAGTTGCCAGCGTTCAGCGGTAATGTTCAAAGTACACAGACACTGGATGGAAGCTCCCAGTGCAATATCACTTAAGATTAACTATTCATGGCTATTCTTAATTTATGTCACCTCAGTCGCGTCGCTTGAACTTTTTCTGTTCGTTTGTTTTGATGACAAATCGAAGAGTTCCGATATCTTTCATTTGTCCAGCACATCATGGTGTGCCCTCCTTGACCTCAGTCTTACTCTGTAAACCGATATCCGTCCTTACCATTAATAAACAAGTGGACCTCATCGTTACTCTGATGGAAGGCTTTCAGCCAAGGTCAATATGGATGCCGTCGGTTCATATATTGCCTGATCTTTGTTGGTTCATATGATTGGAGATGTTTGGGGGCCCCAATTGTTGGAACCGTGTGTGTGTGTGCGTGTGTCTGTATCTGTATCTGTGTGTGTGTGTGTGTGTGTGTGTGTATCTGTATCTGTGTGTGTGTGTGTGTGTGTGTGTGTGTGTGTGCGCGTGTGCGTGTGTCTGTATCTGTATCTGTGTGTGTGTGTGTGTGTGTGTGAGAGAGAGAGAGAGAGAAAGTGCACAGAGAGTGACAGTTTCTCTGAGATTGGATTACAACAACAGTGAACAAAATAGGATGGTTCCTATGACTGCAGCCCACTGGCCAGCAGACAAGATTTATTTTAGTATTAACCAGGGCAATAGGATAAATTCATTCTGGTTCAGAAGCCTATATCTCGTTTTAGACGGGGTGGGTTTAGTGTAATCGAAATGCAAAAGAGCTTTAACTAAACTTGTATGACACTATATGACCTGTATATTATATATACTATATGAGCAGTATATTATATATACTATATGAGCAGTATATTATATATACTATATGAGCTGTATATTATATATACTATATGAGCAGTATATTATATATACTATATGAGCAGTATATTATATATACTATATGAGCAGTATATTTTTTAAATACATACAGAAGCATTTGTGTGCTTTCCAGGCCACCCGATATTGACACCTTTCATTCCAATGCTGGCACATCTTGTACCAGGGTGGAGTGATAGAGTGACGGACGGTGGAGTTATAATGAGCAGACGTAGGTCACCGCGGCGATCGTGGCTTTTGTTTCACTCCCCGAGCACACTGTGTCTTCCTTTCCGCGTATTTTGCTGTGTCTACGCAGAAGTGCGGTCAGTAGGGCCGTCCCCTGACCTGTCCGCGTCTTCTTTCCCCCCCCCCGCAGGACACAATGCTGCACCATCGCGGCCCTCACTCGTGGGGCAGGGAGATGACCGGTCTGCGCAGTTTACCAGGTCAGTTTGGCTGTGATGTCCTCCAATGCTTCACCGACACGACGCGGACAATCCAGAGGAGAAACTGACCTGTGAAGTCAGGCCACTCTAGGGGGTGACTCCAAAATTGATCACCTTCCTTCTGTTTTGAGAGTTTATCTTTGAAAAGGACATCACATAGACATCTTCAGAGAATACTCTGTGCCAGGATAAATGACATCTGAACTACTGTGACATCAAACACAACATCAGAGAAATCACTAGTGCTAAATTCCCAGGTGGCGCTGAAATTAAAATGAAATTAAAATACGGGAAGTGGTTTTTGCGGCCCGTGTTTGAAGAGGTCTCATTTAAATGGATTTATATTTATTTATTCTGTGCCATTCAGTAAGGCACTTAATTCTGAGAATGGGTGTCACGAGTGGCTCAGTCTGTGAAGGCACTTAATTCTGAGAATGGGTGTCACGAGTGGCTCAGTCTGTGAAGGCACTTAATTCTGAGAATGGGTGTCAC
>JAOYSI010020407.1:0-15537 GCA_025775065.1 Hiodon alosoides | reverse complement strand
CAGTCTCCCTGTGCCCTAATGTACGCCCCTCTCTGATCAGTCTCCCTGTGCCCTAATGTACGCCCCTCTCTGATCAGGCGCCCTTGTTCCTGCTCTTCCTGGACTGCGTCTGGCAGTTGTGGGCCCAGTACACCTCACACTTCCAGTTCACGGACAAGTACCTTTTGGCCCTTCGGGACAGCATCCATCTCCCTCTCTTCAACAGCTTCCTGTCCAACAGCGAACGCGAGAGGGCCCGAGGCCGAAATGTAATCCATGTGACTGAGGATGTTGTATTGTTGTTATTAGTAGCAGGGTTCTGTGGACGGGTGTGGTTAGGGAGAGTTTTCACGGTGTACCCTCTTGGTGGCTGTCCTCAGCATCTGTCTCAGTGCTACACCCAGGAGAACGGCTGGAGGGAGGGGCTGTCCCGCCACTTCCCACGCAGCGCCATGGATCCCCCTCTGCCGCCGGTCTGGGACTGGGCCCTGCTGTACGGCCTTGAGAGACGGGCCAGTTTCACACAGCCGCAGATCCAGCACGGTTCGGCGCCGCCCGTCTTGAATGGGAACCTCGACATAGGCAAGGTAGGACCGCACGAAAAAACCGGGGCGTGGCACGTTGTGAGTTGGGCTCACTTTAAGGTAGAAAAACAGCAGTAATGAAATGACTTCAATACCGCGCTCTCTCCCTCTCTCAGACCAGTGATTCAGCCCCAGGTCTGGTCTTCCTGCTGTCCCGGGGCTACATCTCCTCTCCTTCGAACCTCCTGCCCTGGCGTAGTGGGGGGGCCGTGGGTTCTGCCTGGAGGGCACACCGGCGAGTCCCCTCCTCAGAGAGCTGGCCGAGTTTGGAGCGACTGTTGAAGGCCAAGTCCTCGATCGAGGGGTCCAGAGCCCCCTCAAACCACCAGGACCCCCATGAGCCCCTGATGCCCCTCCTCCTAGGGCCCTGCATAGGCTTGTGGAGGGACTGCTACCTCCGGGGGGTACTCCAGGCCCAGGTACTCGCATAACCCTGGCAATCTTAACCTGAGAGCGTAGCTTTGTTTTCAGCCAATGCTGTGTAAAAGTTAAACTGGAACTAAATGTATGAAAAGATCACCACCACTTCCAGCCTCTGTCACAGTTGTTACAATGTATTTATTAGACCTACAAGGGGCGGTATTTTGTAAGACAGTCACTATAATGTAAATCCAGGTACTTTGGGTATAAATCGTTACTGTTGTTTCGGATACTGACCAGTCATTGGTTACGGCTTTCTTGTGAAAACCCGAGCATAGCATTTAATACAGGGTGTGCTGTGCCTGCAGGCCTTCTGCCTCCCCACACCCACGTCCTACCACCCAGTGGACCAGTTGGCCAGAGAGGTCCAGCAACTCAAAGAGAAGCTGGTGCTGGCATCATCAGCCAGCAGCGCCAAGGAACAGAAGTCAAGTCGGGCTGATGCCAACCTCAACTGGAGCACCAATAGCAACGCTGTCCTTTTCTCTGCACCATGAGGCCTGTGGATCTGCC
Source organism: Hiodon alosoides (assembly GCA_025775065.1). Lineage (NCBI taxonomy): Eukaryota > Metazoa > Chordata > Actinopteri > Hiodontiformes > Hiodontidae > Hiodon > Hiodon alosoides. The sequence goes on along the minus strand of JAOYSI010020407.1, from coordinate 14,041 downwards.
GCCATCATGACCCCCTCCCACCGCGCCTCCGCCTACCTCCGCCCTGCCCGGGATTTCCTGTGAAAATGCCAGAAATCGCAAATACCTCTTCAACCAGCCTCCGGACGCCTAAACAGAGCAAAGAACACCCGAGAAAATTAACCAATCCTGGTGGTCCTGGGCGCCATCCCAAGTAACCCCCATGCTAACCCTCGCGCTAACCATTGAAACGCTCCGAACTCAGCAGAGACAGAGGCTCCAGATTAGACCCAATCGAATTCCTGGACAGCGAGTGATTCAGAGTGAAGTTCACTCTGAGATTATCTCAGTTATGTAAAATCTAACGATCAGTTCTGACTGATCCTTGTAAAGAATGTATTACCTGTGTACATTTATTACCTAAATAGTGGAAATACCAAACATTTCCATTAGTCCCAAACAAGTTAAGTTTTCTCGATACTTGTTTAAACTGCTGCATCGTATTTTGACATGGAATTATATTTTAGTCATGTGATTATGACACACATACAATATATTATATTGTAATGTAAGCACAATTCCTGTCAGTGTTTGGTGGGAACGTCCAGCAGTGAATCTAAATCTTCTGTTGTTTACTCTCCAATGGCAAATTAAGTTAGACCTTAGATTATATTTACTAAATTAATTTAACCTATCTGTACGAAATCGCCTGTGGCTTTAATTCCAATCCAGGTAGACAGAGCGTGTGTCCTCTCTATTTTGCTCTGATTTAATAGATCTAGGGAGAAGGCCCATATAAGTGCAGTTCGCAAAGTGAACACAGGAGGGAGACATTAACCCATGCCTTGATGTCACTGGATTGATTTTAAGGGACGCCCGGCAACGTCTTCCAGGTACTGCTTTAGATTCCAGACTGTCAAAAATTCCTTGGGCGTTAAATGGGGTTTGATTGTATTTGTACTACGAAGGATTTTACTTCCCTCGTGGGGTATCTTTCCTGTGAGTATTCTACTACGCGAAGCACCAGGAGTTTCGTCGCGAACAAGGTGAACTACGGCTAAGCTGTGGATCAAATGTAACGGGTGTTATTTATTTTAAATCGTGAATATTATTTGAAATTCACGTTGTTCGTTTTAGTGCATTAGCAATTCGTTATTGCCCGTTTATGTTTTCATTTTATAAAATATTTGTATAGGATACAGAGTTTGTATGTGCCGTAGTTCAAAGTTGATTTTGCGCAGTCTTGCCAGCCATTTCAGTACATCGCTGGATGGATTTTTTTTTTTTTATTGTTGTTGTATGAATTGTAATTGAGGCTGACTTTATGGGACACAATTTGAATAACTGCTGTGAGCAGCGCTATGCAAACCTGGTTTGTGAGTCTGCCTGTCACAGTTTTTGGTCATGGTCACAGTAGTAATCAGGCAGTCAGTCCCCCTGAGTTAGCGAGGCTTGCATAGAAAATAGAAAACTTTTTATCTTTAAAAAAAAAAGAAAAACCTTTTAATGCTGTGGTCGGGAAAATAAGCCGATTTGCCAGATGTTGTATAATTGTCTTTTTTGAAATTAAACAAATCTAAATACATTTATTTATTTATACATGCTGACTATTTTAAATTAAATGTATTCACACACAGCAAAACTACCAGTGTTAAATCAACTCTGTCAGTGTTTATATGAGTCCATGTGAGACGATTTTGATCCATGAAAATGAGTGGTTTTAACACCGGTGGTTTTAACACCGGTGGTTTTAACACCGGTGGTTTAACACCGCAGATTGCACGAAGTACATTTTAAAAGCTCGGTTTCCTTGTTAATTCTCAGGTTGTTTTCAGTAAAATCAAACCAAAATTTAAAAAAATCAATATAGAGATTTATTTTTATTAAAATTTAAAAAAAGCATATTTACAATGTGATCTTTAATTCAAAACACCTGAAACACTTTTCAAGTTACAAAATCCATGTTTGGGCCCCCAACACTTAGCATTGACTGGAGTTTACTACCAGTAGACACAAATATACATATATATTTTAGAAAATGTGTTGATTGGTCACATGGCGTCTCTCACATTTTGTTTTATTTTTCCAAAATATATACGGAGTGTGTGTCGTGTATCACTAAATGTAGTGGGGCCTGAGTACTCTGGTGAGTACCGATTGTGTGTTCTGTTCTGGTCACAGACCAGGTATTTCACATTCGGGGTGTCAGTTCCTTGAATCCTCTTCCTCCTCCTCTTTGATGACCTGCCGCTGCAGAGGCGTGACGGGGCCCCCGGGATGAACGACACGCGGGGTCCCTGAGGGGGGGTGTGGTCGGCTGGCCCCGGGGACCAGGAGGCCCAGCTGCCGGACGGACTTGCACATGGGACAGGGGTAATCCGAGAGGCCCTCAATGTCCAGGAAGGCGTCCTCGATGATGCGGTCATCGCAGGCGTTGCAGAACATGTGGCCACAGGCAAGGCGATTAAGGCGGACCCCATAGGAGATGCAGCTCTGGCAGTGGGGTGAGTCGGGTTCGAGAGAAAAGCTGCTGACCCGGGAGCTGCCCTCCAGGCCGGTCTCGCAGCTGATGTTCTCATTAAAGGCAGACCTGGGATGGGCAGAAAAGGGATGGGTCAAGTACTCCAGGACTGTGGACTCCAGGTTAACTCTAGGTTAACTCCAGGTTAACTCCCATAGCCAGTCCCTTGAGTTGCCCTATGGGACGGGGCCGGCTGCGTAGGTCCAAAGCAGTATAAACCTCTCTATTCTTTATTTTTTATTTTTCCAAGGGCACACTTACGTTACAGGAACTTTGGTTCAACTGGCCGTCTCACAAATAGCGTTCGATTTCCCCCTCTTCCAAAATTGTAGATTTAGAGAATAATCTAACTCGGTCTTCCATTGTGTAAGCCCTAAAATATTTAAGGATTGTAAAAAATGATTACCTTTCACACCCTGCACGAAACATGTGATCTTGTCTCTTTTTTTTCAGGTGTTTCAAGATTCTTATCTAAATTTCCAAACACGTTCTACTCTTCCTGCAATTGAGTATGACTAAAACCATTTTAGATTAATCTTCTGTGATTATTAGGAGTAAACAAATATAGATATAGAAATATAAAGAAATATAGGCGTGGAAGTGTGGCAGCAACCCCACTGGATTTAAATGTCATGTTGACTTAATAAGGAGTTATGTACACCATGGACACATCAGCAGCTTCAATGATCCGGATTCAGTGGTTTTCAGCAAAATATTTCTATGTGAAGTCAGCAAACCGATCTTTGATAAAGTCTAAGCGCCTGTTGCAATACACTTGTTGAAAGTTTTTTCCGCTAAGTATGAACAGAATAATTACCTTTAAGATATATATTTCAAAAACCCCTTTATTAAATTATGTTTTATGTGCACTTCAGTTGAAACTGTCTTCTGAAAACGTGTGCGTAACTCAATGCCCACATGCCTACGAGGTTTCAGAATAATTCAGGGTTCAGTACTGTGTGATGATAGTATTTACATCAATACTTTTTTGTCAACCGTATGGCAACGTGTAGACGAAGCGCTGACAACATAGAAGCAATAACAAACCTCTGCGCAGAAGACGACGAGAGTCTGAAACAATCAAAGCCCAGAGCCGAGAAGATCGTCCGTAGCAAATCCATGCTGTCACCTTGCATGGTGGCACCCCGTCAGTCACAGGTGTTTCTAGTTACATTATCTTGTCCCCACATACCATCACTTCACACGCAGAATTTAATTTGTTAAATACTTAATTATTTGTTGACGTTCCGACGAAGCAATCCCAAGAGGTGAACATTATTTAGTTACCTTTGAAGGTGAAAATAAATATCGTCCATCCACGGAAGAACTCATTGGAAAACAACCAACCTTCCAACCGCGAGGAGTATGGAAATTACACAACAACCTTAGCAGCACAACAGACGAGTCAACATGGGGCACAAACTTGTTCCAAAACCGGTACAGCTAGATTTGAATAGGTGTTACCGTGTAAAAATCGTCTGACTTACATTTGTGACGAAAGCCGTTTTTCTAACTAAAATGTTAGTTAGTCCGGGAATCTTGCTGAGGAAGTTGGCCTATTCCCGAGTACAATGGCTTATTATGTGTAAACATGAAAAACTTGCGTTTTTATTTCTACTTTAAAAGCTTTAGGTTAAATGTATTCTGTTATTTATGCAATGATTAAATGCTTAAGTAATTAAATTAATCGTTGATTATTAGTCGTTGATTATTACCTCAATATTTACACCGTATATATTGTATTATATTGTATCATAGCAAAAAGCTACGTATCTACGTATATGCCTTATTATTATCCTTATAACGTACAAGAGATAAGAAAAAGTGTATATTCCTTGTGAACACTTAATACATTTGCTTAAATCCAGTAATATTGGCATCCCATTCGCCAGGTGGCGACAGTGCTTTGTTCATTGCATTTGGCGTTTGCGGAAGTGTTTCTCCAGCAAAGTAGACGAAGGAGAAAGCTTCCGTTTGACGTTGTTTGCACGCCGCGTTAAACATGGCGGCGGGACCGATTTCGGAGCGAAATCAGGGTATGATGAATGATAATATTTTATTTTTGGATGTTCGGAAGTTAACGTTCATATATATATAGAAATAGTTAACTGATAATATCGCTGTTTAAGTAAAGGAAACAATACAAAGTACGGGTCAGCGCATTGCATTTGGACGTTCATAGTTAGCTGGGAATAAGATGGCAAACTAACTGGCCAACGAGTGAAAAGGAAGGAATTCTGCCTTTCTAACTATTTTCATTCTAGCGTTAAGGTTTAACTAGATGCGCCTTCTAATTTTAGTCGTTAAGAACTTAAAAAGGTGTATTCTGATTTACCAATTGTATAGTGTACCGTTCGAAGACTTAACGTTACTTGCATTTATTGAATAGTCACAGTAAGCCTAATGTGTGATTTTAAGCTTCATTCTTTGCCAGTTAGGTCTTTCAGGATCACGTTGAAACACAATGTGTTTCTTTTACGTATATATAATGCTTAGTTATCGGCATATTATTTAGGCTACTAAAACTCTAAACGTCGTTGCTCTTTGTATGACTGTTTGCTGTGCTTCCGTTACAGATGCCACGGTGTATGTGGGTGGTCTCGATGAGAAAGTATCCGAGCCGCTTCTATGGGAACTGTTCCTGCAAGCGGGTCCAGTTGTGAACACGCACATGCCCAAGGATAGGGTGACCGGTCAGCACCAAGGTGAGTGAGGTGTTTAAGTGCATCTTAGGCGTCAGAAAACCGCAATGCAACGTTTTCCCCCCCTCATAAAATCGCCCGTTAATGGTTGAGTTGTCATGGGAAGAACTTCTGGCTAAATGCATTGGTCAGGTAGCCATCGACCACCCTCACCATTCAAAAATCATGCACATTTATCTAGTTTTTTATGAAAGTAGAAGAGCTTAAAGAATGCAGGATTTTTTCCCCTGTTCTAACTTCAGAATGGTTGCTGGATCTTCTCTTGTGTGTCTCTTACCCAGGTTATGGTTTTGTGGAGTTCCTTAGCGAGGAGGATGCCGATTATGCCATCAAGATTATGAATATGATCAAACTGTATGGCAAGCCCATCCGCGTCAACAAAGCCTCGGCCCACAACAAGAACCTGGACGTGGGCGCCAACATTTTCATCGGTAACCTGGACCCCGAGATCGACGAGAAGCTCCTCTACGACACCTTCAGTGCCTTCGGGGTCATCCTACAGACGCCCAAGATCATGCGTGACCCCGACACGGGCAACTCCAAGGGCTACGCCTTCATCAACTTTGCCAGCTTCGACGCCTCGGACGCTGCCATCGAGGCCATGAACGGCCAGTACCTGTGCAACCGGCCCATCACCGTCTCCTACGCCTTCAAGAAGGACTCCAAGGGCGAGAGGCACGGGTCTGCAGCTGAGCGCCTCCTGGCTGCCCAGAACCCCCTGTCCCAGGCTGACCGCCCTCACCAGCTCTTCGCCGATGCTCCCCCGCCCCCTTCTGCCCCTGCACCCGTCATCACCACTCTTGGAACAGGGATCCCCATGCCAGGTAGGGAGGGCTACCCCTTAAGTTTAGCTTCACCAATGCTTTACTGCACCCACCGTCGCTATGCTTCGCTGTAGATTGAGTGGGTTATTGGACTGGTGCTGTTAAAGAGGCGTTTCTACATATAAATGTCACAGCAAACTGCAGAAGCTTGTTTTTTTTTTGTCCACTCACCATGTTGCCGTTCGTCTCAACAGGCATGCCCCCGCCTGGAGCGTTCCCTCCCGTACCGCCCCCGGGCTCCATGCCCCCTGGTATGCCCCCCGGCATGCCCATGCCTCCCGCACCTGGGACCCCCGGACCACAGGGAGGGGGGGGAGGACCCCCTCCCGGACCGCCACCATTCCCGCCAGCAGGCATGCACCCCCCAGGTGGGACGTCAAATTTGTTTTCCCCTTATATATCCTGTTTTAAAGGAAAGCCCTATTTCTTACGTGTTGCCGATACACGTTGATCTTATTGGCTGTAGGTTGTAGTTTATTCTCAGTAAGCGGTTTGGAAAAGCCTTAAGTCAGCATCATACTTGCTTAAACCACTTCAGGTTATTTTAAGGAAGCTTGGGTGATACTGAAGCTTATTTGTAGTAATTGTATGTTAGTTGCGGCCACTGCTGCGTTCAGCCAGCTCAGTGGAGGCATTTGCTGCACACTGCCTTTCCCGAACATTATTATTATAATCCGAAGATGTCTGACATGCAGGACTAAAGTGCATGTTAAATCTGATTGTGTGGGTACTGAGTGAAACGTCAATTCTAACATCGCGTGTAATTCGAGGTTTTCTTTGAAAGGGTGAACTGTTGCACTCAATGACCCTGCTGTGTGGTCATCACTCTGCTCTTATTGTGAATTATCGTGAATTATCGTGAATTATCGTGAAACGCAGGAATGCCCCAGATGCCCATGCCCCCGCCCGGGCCCCCAGGAATGGTTCCCCCTCCGCCAGGCCCTCCTGGGTCAAATCAGCACCGGGCTCCTCCACCGCCTGGCATGCCCCCTCACCCTCACATGGGCATGCCTCCAAGAGGGCACTTTGGCCCTCACATGGGTAAGAGCTGGCCTACAAAATGCACTAAAGACAAGCACTGGCCTACAAAATATACTTAATACAAGCACTTGTTGGCTAATGCGTTACCATTGCAATGTGCCAGTTACAGTGGGGAAACATTGAAAACTGGGCCCATTTTAAATTACTTGTAATTAGAAATGATTACCGACTCCTCCCTAGGGATAGAAGTTATGTTAGGTCTTCACTTCATATTAAATTTCACTGTGGCAAATTTTTTTTGGAATGGGATTTTTAATGAATCTCTCCCACAGGCCCACCCATGCATCCTGGCATGAGGGGACCCCCTCCAATGCCCCCTCCAGGCTATGGTGGAGGCCCACCTCGCCCCCCTCCGTTTGGCTTTCAGCGAGGGCCCCCCATGCCACCCCGTCCACCCGCTCCACCCAGGGGTCCCATGAGAGGACCAATGCCTCCTTAGAGACCAAAGTCGTCCTTAACTTTTTGGGTTATGTTTGTTATTTTACCATGGTGAGTGTTTTTGCAACAAAGGTGCAGGAACTTTGGATTTTTACTTAGTCATTTTTGTCTTTGTACAGCGTTAAGATGTGAGGAATAAAGTTTTAATACAAAATGTTTGTGATTTCTCAGAACTGTATTCAGATAGTCTTAAATAGTTTGATGGTGTGTATAATCGGCCTGAATGGGCATTTCCCAAAGACGACGGCAGCAGGTTTTATTCTAGTCTTCCCTTAACCGGTTTCTTGGAAAAGGGAAATTTACTTTGGAACCAATTTTTTTTTTGATATATGGGATGTGGTTATAAAGTAGACTGACACAATTTATCTCAGGGGAAAATGGTGACAGTCGAACTCTGCTGTGCGAATTCATAACGGGTTGAGGACATACTACTTATTTTGTGTTGTAATGTAAGAACTGAATTTAACTTTAACTTTATAATGTTCTGCAGCGACATATCCCTTATGGGTTCAGACCTACTATGGTGTCTATTAGATCTTGGCCTCCACAGACGCATTTGACTAGTTAATCTAAACAAATATATGTTAGGGATCTTTATGAAGTCATTGGGGCTAAATGGAATATAACGCTACCCATTGAATTTGGGATATGCTGTTGTGCTGGGGTTTCCTTCACAATAAGTATCCTGCAGTAAAGCTGGTTTTATCCGATCCAGTTGCTTTCGAGCTGTCTGTCATTTCACACACTGCAAGCCATGGAGCTCGAACCCGAGCGGCAGTGCCATCCTGCAGGCTGCAGGCGGTAGAAAAGTCGCGAGCCGAGGTGAAACCCTAACCCCCACGCAATCCAGTTAATTGGTTCGATCCACACTTGAGAGGTTGAGAGGTCACGAACCATGGCCTTTGAGCAGAATTGTTGTGACCATTCCAAACGGCAGCTACTGTATGGAGCAAGTAAAATGTTAGGCTGGGCTAGGTAGTTAGTTACCCAGTTATGCCAATTATGTTGTCTTGGAGTAGCTGTTAACTAAATGATTTAGTCTTAATTACTTTTTATGTATCAAGTTTTTTACCCTCTGGATGCTTTATTATCTACAGGAAAAATTACTTGTCAGTTAACCTTTTTTTGTTGGCTATGCCATTAATATTATATTAAGGCCCTCTTCAAATTTAATTATATATATATATATATATATATATACATATGAGACGATGCGTGTCAAATTTAATTTACGTGCTGATGTTACCACCATTTAATGTTGTGAATAACAATGAGAAAGGCTTCTTGTGATCGATCAACTGCTTTTAATTTAAACCAATCACGCATACAAAATCTTGATCTGCAATTAAGAAAGCCTATTTACGAGACCCATTAATATCTTGATGAATACCCTTCCAAAATGTGATAGACATTTTGGCTCACATCAAGGAAACTGGAGCTAAGTTTTTGATTGAGACATGAATCGTGCGTCTCCTTTGAGGCAAGCTTGCGGTTGCTCAGTTTCTTGGTTATAGACGAACCATATCCTGGGTCTAGTAATTTTTTGACCAAGCATTAGCCCCAGCTTATGTAAAATTACAAATTACTACTATTTAATGTAAATTAAATATTTTGTTTAATTTATCTTCACGTTTTGGTAAATTTCTGTCTATACCGCAGTTGTAGGAAAAACTGAAACTCCCTTCCTGAGCCTAATACTTAGAACAATTCTATTTTGATACCTGTATTTAGACCCGGCAGCTGTTTTATTATACTTCAGCCACCCGAACCTGAGCAGTCTTGCGGCTTCAGGTCAATCGTCGTCAATACCGCGGGCATCATAGAGAGTAAGAGAATCAGACCGGCAGTGAAGAGATGGGAATCTGACCCGTTGAATTAACGTCAAAGCTGTAGTTGTGTAACCATTGGCCGCCTGGTGAATCACTCCACAACACAAAACAATATACCAGCCCTCTGTGCCTTACTCCACGCTTCTCTCCCCCCTCGTTCTCCCACGCTGCCCGACACTCGCACGCTCTCTCTCTCTCTCTCTCTCTCTTTTCCCCAACGGCTACTGTTGCATCTGGCCTGATGATGTCATTCTGTGGGAGGGGGGTGAGGTTGGCATGGCTACAAGGGCAGGTGGGTGTCTGTATGTATACGTGCGCACAAAGGAGAGACGTAGTTGGCAGACCTTTGTGATTATGTTTATGGAAATGTCTAAACTTCAGCAGTGATATTATGTTCTTTACAACATCGGGTTGAGCAGGTGTATTAAAATACTGTGCATACATTTTAAAAACCAGTCCAAATTGCAGACTTGGAATAAACATCCATTGTATTACTAATGAGCCGAAACACACCCCTGAAATAAAACTAATAATTTAATCCTTCTGGGTGTGCCTTATTTACAAATTGCAAATCATGCCCAATGTAATTATATAACACTGCCAGGGGTCTAGTAGTTTTACTTAATTCAAGGGCAAAGTTTATACTCGTGTGAAAAAGCTCTATTCTGAATCAATGCACTGGAGCATAATTTGTCTTTATTGGATAAATTGCAGCAGAAAGTCAATACGTGTGTTAGCGAAGAATTACACAATAACCATATTAAATAAGGCAGATTACATTTGTCTAATACAAAACAACGGAACGTCGTTTTAATGACCATCATAAGCCCTTATACCGTATTTGCTTTAGTTTACGGAAGATGTCGGAAACAATTTTGTCTAAACGTTCAATAACAGATCAAATGTTATTTACAACCTGTTTAATTTACTTTTTGCTCAATGAAAACTTTTATTGAGACAATTGTCTTCGTCTCACATCCAGGAAGTAGGGTTACCCATTTGTTGCCTAAATCCGAAGTCATCAACTTGCATCCATGTGGTTAATACTTAATTTACTGAATGGGTTCGAGTTTGTGAAATGTGTAGTTATGGTAGGTTGCTTTCATGCAGGTATGAATAGTTTTGAATTGCAGGTGAGTTTACTTTGCTACGAAACTTTGCTCGCGGTTGCGGTAGTGAAAACCGACGAGGGGTTCTCACTGTGGGAGAACTGGAATACACGTAGAGGTATTAAAACTAGTTTCAACTGCGTCTATGACGAAGGGACTAGTTTTTCATACATGAAGAAGACCGGCGCTCTACCCATGTGTTTTGGATGCACTGGTAACATTCATACAAGTGAATGGCACAAAACGTATGTTTGCACACTTTAGTTGTGAGTGACGTCTAGTTGACATTTCCGTTTACTACAGTAGGTTAATTAATTTAATATCGATTGTATCCGCCATGTTGATTAAATGTTTTCAACCGCCTATCAGTTTCGAGGAACAAATTAGCGCATACAAAAACAATATTCGTTCTTACTCGTCGGAACTGAAAGCCATTCGAAATGGCCGTTATGCTCGTTAGCCCTACGACGCTCGCTTCTAAGGCACCTTCCCATCGAACCGAGACACACATAACCGTTGCCTTTTCGGGCAGTGACAAGCCAGGAGGGTGGTATTTTATAAAATAAAAAACACAACATTGCTATTGAGAAGAACTAACAGGGTGTGTCTAGTGGATAAGTAAACAGGCCACTGTCGGGATAGGCTGTACACCCTGTGTCTGTGACACCCCATTGCGCACTTATAAAATTATTCATAATATTTTCACGCAGAATCATTTTCATATTAACATATTAACAATGATCATGCAGTGCATCAAAAGACAATTTCAGTCGCAATTTTCCCTCACGCATACACGTAAGCACATTTGCCTGCAATTTTGACGCATTCTCAATATTACAGAGAAGGCTGGCAATTTCTTTCTAAAAGTGAGTTTAAAAATGGTAAACGGAGACTACTAAATTAAGTGTGAACGGGGGGATTCTCAATTAGACAACCATAACATGGGCAATCGTTTTGGGGAAAAAGCAATTCATTATACAGAAATAACAAGGTGGTTATCACTCCCGAGAGCGTTCAACAAACCCTATTACGACCCCTCTCCGAAGCGCTAGAGTGGTGTATTCCTTGCAAAGAGCCAAAAAAACGGACGAGGGGGAGGAGGCTCTACGGGGAAGGCTCCTGTACCTCGCCCATTCTGCAGCTTCTCTTGACATCTGCACGCTGAATCTCAGCCGCGGATAGACCGGGCTCTTGGTAGCAACCTCCAATACGCTGGACCTGAACTCCACCCGCCGCCTAAAGACAAGTTCAAAACTGGGCTATAAAACACCCAGTGCGACCTCCACAATAAACGTAAGTGATGCCTGTCGTTATTGTAGATTGCTGGTGTTAAGGTGCTGAAGAGGGCGCTTGTATAGATACAATAATTAGAATTGCCATGACGTTTCATTGATGTTCTCGCAACACCAACGAAGATTTCGCCATGAAGCCATTTTGCGTTCCTCCGGCGTTTTCTTGAAATTGCTTGCTTTTGAGCGGTGACCTGTCTTGTGAATTTTTCGTTTTCCGCGAACATTTGTGTCAGTAAAATGACGGAGACCGTTTAAGTACCCGACTAGGTTAGATGTAGTCCAACAACAAAGGAATAAAAACTAACCTTCTAAATTAGACAAACTTACAACTGACCAAAAGGAACACGTAAATGCTACGGGCGGTGAAGGCGAAAAAGCCGAGCCAAACCGACCATAAGCGTAAATGTTTTTAGTGAGCCTTGCTATCCGATTTCATTATTTACCACGGCTCATTTTCCGACAACCGTCAAGGGGTAACATCCTCCTGCTTTGACGAACAACGTCGTGCAAATTATTTTTAACTCGTATTTCCTCATTGAATATGATTAATTGCTTCATTGAGGGTTTATTGCAAATCGTCCGTAGTAGCTAATTGGCGCAAATGGAATTTGTGAACCTTACACCTCCTGTTGTCGCCCCTAACGTCACCTTCACCTCACACTGCGTGAAATAGCTGGTGATTGGGGTGGGGGATATGGCTCCGAAAATTCATAAGAATTTCGCTAGTGCCTTCTTCTTACCTTGTCCCCCCAGAACTTGACGTTTAGAAGTGCTAAAACCAATGTAGCTTTTTTTGACGAGTTTTTGTATTTTTGCTTGTTGTCAACAAAATGACCTTGTGAGGACTCCAGCGCCCTGTGAACACGGTTATATGGAGAAGGCTCTAGCGGTTATTTCGCCGATGCGCTGACCCTCTGAACAGCGCGGCAGCTTTCCCTGTGTGTACTGTGACCCTTACTTAAAAAAAAAAAAACATCCGTCACATACGGCAGTTTATAGCTCGTGTGAAATACAGAATGCCTTTCTTTTCCTAAATGGCTGGATTTCCTCTCCCGTCCCATCCGATCCGTATAAAAACCTTAATACCCACGTTTTCTTATCGATGGGCATCTCACGGATGAAGTCTACCTGGATTAAAGCTGGTTGTGAATATGCGTTACAATGTCATGGGTCAGTAGGAACGTGCACATTCATATTCCCGGGAGGTGACATAATTCATAGGGCTAATTTGTGCGACGCACACAAACTTTTGGGTTTTGAGGGGTGAATGGCATTCTAAGCAGTGAGCCTCAGGCGGAAGCTGTGCGCTTATTGACGTTTTAGCACCAGACCAATATCGTATTTCAGCGCTTCCCTCGTTAGACTATATGTGTGTTTACCATAAGTGTCCTTAACGTGGGACGCAATGTATATTTGTCATGTGCTGTGGTGCTGACGATACATTTCTAATGGATGTGAGATTTTTAAAAAAAACCGTTTTAGTCCAGATTGACTGATTTTTGTTTCAATAGATCAGTATTTGTCCGTGCCACCAATCAAAATATACTTTGTGAGAAAGACCATATCAGTCTGTAATAAAACCTCATGTCTGTCATTAGTTGTTCATATAGCGGTTTTTGTTTACACAGTACACTGTACTTGGTGCACCATCTGTTGCAAAAAGAAAATGCACTTCAATGGCTTCTTTATAAAAGGTTTCTTAACCATGCCTTTCCTGTGGTTTTATTTGCTGTGACTATAGTCGAGTGAAATCTGCAGCTCAGCCACCTGTAGTCCCCAAGTTAACCATTTCCTACAGTCTGAACCACCTATTTTGGGTTCTGTTAAATTCTGCAATAAGGCCGGTCAAGGTATGTCTCATAGAAAATATTTATATTTTTAAAACCAGGTAGGGCCCGTATTTTGTATGTGACACAGCAGATGGGAAACGTGTGGTCAGAACTTGACCGAGGTTTCAGTCTGCATAGGGATATTAAAAGCCATCCTAGCGCATTTACGGGCCATGCTGTGCACTCTTTTAACTCTGAATGTAAATCGCCACCTGGTTCTAGCTCTGTCACATCGTTTGTGTACACATAACAAATGGGATCTCTGTCCTCGCTTTCTCCCCCACCCCCCGTTCGTTCACACCGCCCGCCAGAGGACGGAGGAGGGTGGGCCGAAAGGCGGCGGCGGCGCGCCCCTTTGTCGGGGACCCTCTCGTTTCCACTGCGCCCCTTTGTCGGGGACCCTCTCGTTTCCGCCGTTCCCCTTTCGGCGTTCCCGCAGAGAGTCGGAGCTTGCACCCTTCGTTTTTTTTCCGCCGTGATGCGGAACAGCGGGGTGGG